>JAHZNB010003684.1:0-15385 GCA_027744295.1 Callyntrura guangdongensis
AAGTACTCCACGTCCAAAGATAGCTCCGATGACCATCATCTGCTCCCCAAAACTTTCACCAGTCTCACACACTAAACTTCATTGAAGGATTTCACCATTTTAGACATTGCAAACTTGTTTCTTTCCCTCACAGTAGTTGACCCGGAAGAGTGCTTGGTCCAACATCACAACATACCCCTAATTTCCACCAGTTAGGTGCTTCTCATAGAACTTTCGAGCATTGGTCTTTCGATCCTCGATGTGGCGGGTTTTAAGTACCTGTACGTTGCTCTTTTTTGCTTTTCTAGCCCCAAGTCTACATAAATACATTTGGTTATACATGTTTTTGACACAATAAGTTGTCTAGACATATGTCGTTGACTCCTTGGGTTTTTATTCGATATCAATGACTTTCTCTTCTTGATGAACTCCATTGTACGTTTTTGGAGAAGTCGTTTTTCGTTGGGTAATCAAGTCCTAAATTTGTCGCTCTTCTTCTATTACGTTCTCTATGAGTCACTCTATACACAGGTGTCTTTGAAACGTCATAACCTTGTTTTTTTAACTGCTTTAAAATGGCTCTTTCCCAACTTTTCTGCTTGGAAAAGTGTTTGATCAAACTTTCACTTCCGGTTTTCAAATCTTCTTCATTTTTCCACTAATTGTTCTAAAAATTGGTTTACTATCAGTCAAATATGTATTAAGCTATTTTAGAAACTTTCAGCCTCTCAGCTGCTGCCAGTAAACTGCATCAAGCTCCTGAAAGTGGTCCTTTAGTAAGAAATCACCCTCTGTACAGTGCATTTGCAAAAGTTGAATGGAGAGTTTTTAGAATTTAGCCGTTTAGGGGATTTTGTGCACATTTTTGTACACACAAAAGGTAAAGGCGAACTTATAAAAGTAATATGTATTACTACAGATAGATACGTGATATGATATGGACAATGTTGCACACGTTTGCTGTATATGTAGCTATCGTGTATAATGTTATCATCACACACGCCTCGTTATAGGAATATAACACGTTTTCTGTTTGTTCTCCACTGAAATGTTTCTGTTGCGACATTGTATTGAGCAAATTAATGCGATAAGAGCGAACGGAAAAGAGGAACGAGGAATTGAAAATGGGAAAGTGATAGAGAAAGGTGATTTGTGTGAAGTGCTCAAGAATCAAGAAACGTTGAACAGATCAAAAGGTGTACGGTATGCTTTTATTGTGGGGATTTGGCGTCGGAATAATTATTACACATACAAGCATTTTATTGGAAACAGATGATAAGTAAACTGTGTGTAGATCACTGCAAAGCTGAAGTTTACCTTTTCGATATTTTTATTTTAATAGTTTTTTGTCCTGAAGAAGAATTTTGAGTAAATTCGAAAGCTTGACAATAAAACTGAACATCTTTCCATTATTTCCACTTAAAACCCATGTACACCCTATTACTAACAATGGACAGTGGATGGAGCATACTCAAAAACAAATCTTTATAGTAAGCAATGCTGTAAGAACAACAACTAGTGTAGCAAAATGAATATTTTTCATGTTCAAAGCATGAGGTTTTGGTGTTTACTTACACATATTACACATGCCACTTTTTAATAATTATGTTTTGTTACTCATACTGCATTAATATGATTGGTAGACAAAAATCTAAAAAGCTACTACATATTTGCACATTTCATATTAAGAACTGGACTATCATGACTGATACATACCGTATTGTTTTTTGTCAAAATTGGAAAACAGTAATTAATAGGGGGTAATTATCAGTTTATTTCCAATTTAAAAATATTTTGTTTATCTCTCAATGTACACAATTTTATATAAGGGTAATAATTACTACATCCACGTTAATTTTTGCTTACTGTATTTACGTACATATCACCATTGAACTGAAAAGACATCACATAGGTAGTTAAATTTTATGTTATATAATAATTTACTTTGAAACTTAGGTATTCATGTTTGTAATTGTAATTGTAACTAACAGTTGTAATGGACCATTTTACTCCTACGGTTCACTATGCTGTAACTTATTACACGTAAATACATCAAACAACCCTGGTCCTATGGTCCCCACACAACACCAACAAAAATGATGATGACAAGATGACAGGAGGGTGTGTTTACAGCTTTATGGCACGTGCAAAAGAAATTCAAATGGAAACATTGAAGCTGAGCGAATGAAATGCAACTAGCATCACGTTCGTACCATGAAGAAACATGAACGGTCACGCGCCACGCGGTAGGGAAAAGAGGAAATAAAAGAGAAAGTTGAAAGCGTTGCTCTCCAGCATTTTACCAAAGTTGTATAGATGGAGATGTATGCAAGTGAAGAGCTTCAGTTTCTTGTTGTACTGATGAATGTAACAAAGACGGTACAACGCGCAAGACGTAAGAGCGCAACGAAACGGTTAGTAGTTAGTAATGTTAAGTGTTTCTCATGGACAGTGTTCTCTGTTGTTTGATGTCTTCGTAATAAACTGTTGACGTTCAGGTTTATTTTTTACAATAAGTATTTAAAAACTAACTAACTTTACGTGAAGTCGACTAATTATCTATTCATTCATAACTTCGCAACTAAAAGTTCACAGGGTATGATAAATGACTTAATGTTTGAAAAAATTTGATAAAAGTCGGTTTGCCTTTGGATTTTTTTAAATACTGCGGCCAAAAATGCTATTGGAATGGAATTAATAATAATTTATACATAAACGTTAACATTAATTGCAACTTTAATTTTATTTATTGTTTTTAATCTCCTCTCCCTCCTAGTCACATCCTCGTTTATAATATTTTACATTAGATTCCCTTTGAAAAGGCTTGTTCTAAGATAAGAACAGCATACTCGCAGCCTGGGCTTAGCTAGCCGAACGTGAAAGTCGGAGAAATTCCAGGCGTTGTCGGAAAAGCAAAAAGTAGGTGTTACGGTAAAAGCCGAGCCCCAGTATTTACAACAGAAGCCGCTAGCTTAGCCAAAGCATCCATATCGATCGAGTTCCGCGGGATATTCTCACAGTGCCCATTCTTGCATCAGTGAGTGAATTTATGTGTATAACGGAATCAGTTTGCTATATGTGCTCGTGCTGAGCTCAGTGCTGCTTTGATACTTTCAGCTCCCCGGTCGGTACTGCTGTGTTTTGTTATTGCAACTTGCAAGTAATAATATTGTATTTTTTAGTTCAACCATAACCAAATACATCTTGTAGTTTGTAGTAGTCCATTAGCAGCTGAGAGAGCTTATTATTCTTGGTCGACCTGAGTAAGTTTCTTGGTTTGTGATAAAAACGAGTCAATCTGCCTCACTTCACCATGAAGTGTGTATTGGTTTTGTGAAAAAGTATTTGAACTAATTATTGTATTCCGATAAAAGTTAGTCATTTGAAGTGAAGAGCGATCCACTCAAGATGTACTACTTGGTAGGAAGGACCTTCCAGAACCAAAGCATAATGATGCGTGCCTTCCCCGGGGCACTGGCATCGTGTCGTGGTGCCGCAGCAGTTTGTGCAAATAATAATAATACTGCAGGTAAGTGTATACATGCTAACGACACGACGCCATAATAACGATATAATTTTTTACTTGAAGTTTTTGAAGCTTTATGTTGTCAACTAGTGCCGAATATCGAATTTTGTCTTAAAGTGGTATGTACTATACATATCATATCAGTCTGTTGATAAGTGCCAACGGCTGGTGCGAGGAAGGTGTCTTTAAACTTGAAACTATAGTCGTTAGTTAAGATGAAGATCTAGATAGTCCGAGTATAGATCTGTTGAGTAATTTATTTATAATTTTATTTTAACTTGATAAACTTCGGGTGCATGTTTTTCTTTGCAGGTATCAGTTCAAACACTGGAAACCGGGGTTATTACAAGTGGTCAAAATCGACAGTTTTGGAATCGCAACTGTTTTCAAAATCGAACGGCTTGCCATCATTACTGTCCTTGTCTAAACGACAATCCTCATCTGGGAATCATGTCGCACTATGGACAGCGGAACGCATAGTTGGTGGGGCATTAGTGCCTTTGCTACCTTTAGCTTTTCTTATGCCATCTCAACCTGTGGAGTATTTACTGGCATTTGCCCTTACGCTTCATTCACATTGGTTAGTTCCGAATTTAACATAATATTTTAATATTTTCTACATATACCTTTTGATACTGATTTTCTAACTACATATTACATTTATTTACACAGGGGCATTGAAGCTATCGTAATCGACTATATTCGACCATCAATTTTTGGAGAAGCTATTCCCAAAGCTGCTCTTGCTGCTGTTTATGGCTTGAGTGCTATGACCCTTGGTGGATTATTGTATTTCATTTACGCAGATGTCGGATTAGCCACTGCTGTTAGAATGTTGTGGAAGTTGTAAATTAACTTAATTTAGCAGAGTCTATTCTTTAGTGGGTAGTTTGAATCGTAAACCCTTGTGTACCGTCTGGAAAATATGTTCTGTTTACGTCGAATAAATATGTAAATTCATAGTGTTATTAAAATGAATTTATATTCATATTGAAGTTTAGCCGTTATTTATGTGGTAAAAAAGTATTTACATTTATGTTTATCGTGGAGTTTGAAATTAATTTCCCTCGTTTGGTAAGAATTTTTTGTTTGCCAAAAGACACTGTACATTATAATAGAATATTTTCTCCAATACTAAATATAACTTCTCGATTTTAGGCAAAAAAACGTTGATACAACGTTAAAAAGCTTACTGGTAGTACTAAAGGGCTGGATATTTCATCTCACTGGACAGTACGTCAGAACGAAATGAAAAAAAAACATTAAATAATGTTCGTTCATTATTTAAATATACCATAAATATTAAAACAATTGACAGGGGATGGTTCGGATCGTTTTTACATTTTATCCGGTTTGCTTTTTGGTCCAATACTAGACTGGTAGTTGAAATTTGTATTACGTGCATAATAATAAGTCCATATACTTTGTAAATGCACTTACAAAAAAGGGTGGCGGAGGGTAGTCGATCAGTGTTTGAGATGATACCGCAACGGTACTACCTCGTTTCAATTGTCAGTTTGATTTAAGAAAGTATACCAGGAAATTCAGTGTTCATTTTTTTAAACATTAAAATGTAATTGCAGTTAAATCTCATAATCTCAAACAATACACTTAATATGAACGTACATGTGCTCTAGGCATACACGAGGAAGAGGAGAAAACGGTTTGGTTTAATGTTTTATAACAACGGACAGGAGTTGAACACTAGATTATACATCCGTACCGTACGGAATGAGCGTTAGCGTGCTAAAATTTTATTGCTAACTGATGTGAGCACGCATGACGCTGGCACATCGTAGATACCAAGTCACGGCATAAAATGAAATTGTCTATTACATCTTTGGCGCTGTCTGAAAATACAATGAACATGCTTCATATACAATTGAAAGCTCCACGACGGTATAACGTCCTGTACGTACACGACGTGAAAGGATAAAAAACCATTTAAATCTATTGTACTTTACTCATTCAGAGAAAGATTTTCATCAGTCATTGTGAGAGGAACGACATGGCACGATTATACCAGAATGCCGAAATCCTCATAGTTGTTGTCTTGTCTAGTGCCAAGTACCTATTAGGTTTGAAGCATCAAGCATCCTGCTTACATTGCGCATTGGTGAGTTGAAGTGACTCTTACTCATACACTAGTTTGTAAGTTCGTTGTAACTTCACATTTTTGAAACGGGAATGGAACGTGGTATCCAATAAACGGAAATAAAGTGAAGTAAATACCAACATATAAGCATATGCAATGTACAGCAACAAAACTAAGAAACAGAAAGAACGAACGCCAAAAAGCAAAATTTTGCAGTGAAAACGGAACAGTCCTTGGCTTCCGTTAATACACCATACGACACCGCCTTGATAGACAATATTACTGCATAAGTAGGTATCTTTTGTGTTTCAACTTTAAATTCATCCCGGCGTGTGTTTATGGAAGGGAAAGCCATATTATCTGAAAACGAGTGGAATTCACAATACAATATAAACAAAATACCTAAGAGATAGCCCGCTAGCACCGTCAAGTCAAGCCCAAATCCAGCCCACATTATGGAAAGAATGACTCCCTGGACTAAATATGTAGCCCTTTTTGTGTGTACCGCGGTAATTCATGATGACAAAGGTCTTAAACTACCAGAAATAGGGCTGGTATAACAATAGAACACGACATTTTCAGAGTAACTGAAAACTACACTTTAAGCTGGGAAAAGTGCTACGGGTTCAATTTGAATGGACATGTGCTCCGCCTTGGAACTCAATTGAATCAAAGATACATTATAAAAAGAGGAAAAACTTTCCCTATCTATTCCAGGAGCTTCGTGTATTTATGTAACAGGGTAATTTTGCATGCAAATTGAACATTGAACTCGGTCACTCCACAGGAGACCATAAAGCGACCGCCTTCTGCCAACCTAATAGTCTATTTACTGAAAATATGTACACCATCTCACTATAAATAGTACAAGCACTGAGCACATTATGTGTTATGTACCAATGTACCCAACCCAGTAGTACCCACGCAATACGCATAAGTGCAAAGAACAAAAACTGTCATAAAAGCATGTACACATATTTTATCTGGGATCATGAATCATATCATCACAACTTTCTCTCAGCTAAAGTAATTCACTTTCACGACGACGACGGCTACGCTAATTGCAAACATTACAATGGTATATTACAAATCCGGACGGTAGACTGACATGAATGGAATTATGATAACAAAGGAAAACTGACGAGAGTACACATATAGAAAACGTAAAGTGCACAACAAAGGCACGGTTGTTGGTTGAGCGAAATCCTGAATGATTTGTTTATTTCTTTTATGCTTACTTGTCACTTTCAGTTCCAACCGTTCCAACTCACTTGATTTCTCTCTCTTTTCATTCGGAAACCCTTTGTTTTTATTTCTTACATGGGAAAGCTGTTCAGTGTGAGCTGTACATGGGATTCTGTTTAGTCATATTTGTGTGTGTTCATCATTCTGTGTATATTTATATATATTCGCACGTACCACAAAATGGGCACGGAAAATACACTGCTGCGGCATCAATATTTGATAATTATAGGATAACTACTGATGTTAGTACGTGATTTTACAAGCAAAACATATTATCGAATGTTTATGCAGCAAAATTATTAAACTGCTGTGTTCCTCTCCTCAGTTTTCCCCAGATTTATATTTTGTATTAACCAAAAATTTGGGTTCAACTCACATCTAATCCCCTTCCCGTGTTAGTACTTACCATTAGTGTTTTGGATTGAATAAACTACATGTTATTATTATGACTCTAATGTTCGTTTTGAGGGTAATGTATGCATACGTATGCGCATAACGAGTTTACCTATCCTATCTAGTCCCTATATAGCTCTATATTTGTATACTTATATTTTGTATGCCTTATATATACCTACTCCACCGTTACCGTTACCATATAATTTAAAAGAAGAGGTACTCAAAAGAGAAGTACGACAACAACAGGATGTAATCCTAATCGAGTCGTTTCGACGCTAACTTTTCGATGGAATTTGTTCAATAATAACAAGAACACACTTTGAGAAGCAAGCACGAATCTTCCATCTAATATCATGGTTATCTTCATAATGGCTTTCGTGGTTTTGGAATGTCACGATGCTCACGTTGCATGTTGCATTGCTGTCGTTCCCTGTCGTAGGAGAAAATTTGCTTTTCGCGTTATGATGATTATGCATATTCAGCAAAATCCTCATCATCCAAACCTTGAAAGCAGTTATAACATTATGCCATCCTTTTACAGAAAACGAAATCAAACTCATTTCACCAGTTAGATGAGATAGGTGTTGTACTAATAATGCGTTTAGGATTCTTTTTAATTTCTCAACTCTCTAGGGTACTGGGAAAGCTGAATGACTTGAGAATCCTTTGATCAAAACGAGAGAGACTACGTGTTCCCGTCCGGTGTAAGAACATACAAGTAGGTATACATACTTTGAGACACATACCTTTGCAAACTGTTTTGGAGAAGAGACTCTTCAGAACTTTCTCTTTCCGATTAAATCATAAATGCTGATGATGGCCATGAAGATGTCTACCGGATGTTGCTAACTGCCTTTCCTCACTTGAAGGCTATAATATAAGACATCTCTCTGTTCCAGTAATAACACTCTCCAACAACCCAACCACACCATCAGTTGTTGTCTCATCTATTTTATCGTTAGTCTCTTTCCAGCCACAAAGCAACAGAAAGCTGCTGCTGCTGTCGCTTCTGCCAAAAATCTTGAAACCAAAAGATGTTCATTTATGAAAAGAGGAAGAAGATCAGGAGGAAGGAGCGAGGATACCCGAGGGGTTCATAGCTTCATCATTTACCAGTTTAGTAGCTCCAGATAAAAGAACGAGGGACAAGAGGAAGACCCATGTACACACGAACAAGGAATTCTGGGAATACAACTCAAGATCGTGAATACTGCCGTTATTTCACATTCTTCTTTGTCTTTTCTAGCACACGCTTTATTGCTTGTCGTTCGTTCTCAAGTTGCTGTATCTTTTACGCGCGCGTGTGATGTCAAAAAGGAGTCAACGGAAGTAATTATAAGACTGTAACACAGCACTCACTGAAAATAATTATGTACACTATGGCATGATTTTGTGCGAGAGATACGTAAAACTAATTACATATTATAGAAGATGATAAACGGGGAAGCTGGCGAACTAAAAGGAACTATAACACTTAAATATGTACCTGGTATTACTTGACTGGATGGTGTCTCACTTTCTGGCCAGAAGCACTTTTATGTCGTAATGGGAGTAATTAAAAGTAAAATGGTCGTTTCTGATTTATGCAAATGTTTGGTTTACTAGCAGCAGTTATATCAAACAAGGGAGGGCCATTGGTGGTACTTTCTCCACTCATTTGAGAAGTCGTATTTTTCCTTTGTTGTTCCATATACAAAAACATACCATCAGTGATTCAGATGTACCCAGAATCTCAAAGCCAAAATCTGGGGGATGTTTTATTCATTCGTTTTAGGTACAATAAAAAATGAAAAGACATGATGATCATCACATCATGTAGCATTTTCAGTTAAAAACACGCACCTAATGTGTGTGTGTTTTTTTCTATGAAATACCTCGTGTGTAGCCTGAGAAAACATGGAGACTACAACTTCATGTTTTTGCGCCAGTCTGTCTGCAGCTGGTTTTAAGTTTCCTCATAATATTCTCTTCTCTGCATTCACCCTTACATTCAATGCCTCACAAACTTTTACTTTGACTTCACTTTTGTATAGCTTTTCATTCATTGGCTTTGTCATCATTAACTCTGTCAGGAGTTCATTGTGTTTATTTTTCCTGCCGTCCGCGACCATTGAGCATGTACATAAATCCTTGAATAGATGTTAAACCAACTTGGCAGTTATCGCCACTGAGATTTTTAAAGTACAAAAATGTCTAGTCATCACAGAGGTAGATGAGAAACGATGTTTTTTGAAAACTGTATAAACTTTGCATTTACGTATTATGTGCTTTATGTATCTAATCCATTATGTAGACGAGTAAGGTGTAAAAGCTTGTAAAAGTGAAGTGAACATGGAAAATGAAAACGGACATGGTTAGTTAGGTTGGTATGAATAGCAGCCCTGGTTTCCAGGAATGGTGGAACTGTAGGAAATGTGCGTGTTAATGAAATTAACAAATAATGCAATAAAGATAATTAAATTGTCGGGTCTACCTTTCGCCGCCCGCAGCACAACATGGAATCACCCGTTTCTGCCCGGACTTTAGCCTCCCGTCGTCCACGTTTACGGCGCACTCGGCGTG
Source organism: Callyntrura guangdongensis (assembly GCA_027744295.1). Classification (NCBI taxonomy): domain Eukaryota; kingdom Metazoa; phylum Arthropoda; class Collembola; order Entomobryomorpha; family Paronellidae; genus Callyntrura; species Callyntrura guangdongensis. The sequence goes on from JAHZNB010003684.1 coordinate 9,804, forward strand.
TTGCAGACTCGCTCCACTTCCTCAAAGTCTTGGTGACCTTGTAGAATAGTTTAAGCCGGATAAGGATAAGGTGATTCTGCTCCTGTTGGTGATAGTGTTGAGTAACCTCTGACACGAGGCCAACCATTGATGCTGCATTTATGTGGACACGTCTGAAAAAATAAAGACATAGACAATTTGAGCATTGGATAAAATAAGACTAGGTATAGTACCATTCATTTTAATATTCACGGACCCATGTTATGGGGCGATTTAAAACATCTTTCTGCATGGCCACCAAACTAGAATACCAATACTAAACCTTGGAATTCTGCTCAAAACAGTACGATTCTTTGTTTATAGCTTTTAGAGCAGAATTCCCTTGAATATGAATAGCTGATCTATATTTATGACACTTGTACCGAAACCATATTTCACCAGACGGTGTACGAAAAAGAAAAATATCCATTTTGCGTCTACGAAACCACCTACTAGACTAGAAAACTAAATCCCAAACAATCATACCGATACAGAAAATAACTTAACGGTTAAAAAAATAACGGATCTGCAAAGTGAACGTACGGATTTTTCCACATTCTACATGTATTTCATATTTAGAAGTGAAGAATCCTTGAGAACCTTCCCATTCCTGCCGAAAATGTAAAGTTGTTTGATTCACGGAAAGGGAGAATAGATAGTATAACATAAAATAAATCAAATACAAATGAGCCACGTTTTTTAGCAACTTTGTTTCTTACAAAACGGAGCTATACATAAAAAAAGTACCTCATCATATCAAATTCCATAATTTATCTTCTGCTACGCTATGTTCAATTTGGGTTTATTTGTTTCTTAAATGGATAGACATACCGACAAATGGTTCGACTAGACAAACATGTAGTTTAAAATCATACAGATGAGCAACGATTGTTTACATTCACTTCTCTACTCATTCTCTTAAAAGTCAAAGTCGCTTCCAGTCTGTAGCGTTCTTTCATGGTTATGATGGAACGGTTCTCTAGATTTCACTACGGCAAAATACTAAAATATTCACAAAATACTTCTGCAAGGACACATGAACAAACACAAATGTATGGCACGACCAGCAAAGAACCAAACAGGTACAGCCACAGTTGAATTTTGCGATAATGCCAGTTTCCAGCCAGATGTGATGTATGTATCCGGAATATTTTGCTCTTTGTATGATGTTCCAACACATTATGTATTGTTATTGCTAACACTTTTAAAGCAATATTTGTTAGCAGGGCGCACTATGATGTCTCGGTACTCCTGTTAACATGCTTACACTGCGAAACCCCTATTGGAGATCACCTTGTATCGTTTTTATGCATGACTTATTTCCAATGCCAGCCAAGAAAGTGTAAAAATGTGGTAGACAAGTTTTTTTTAGAGTGTCGGATGTAAAAAGTTTATCAGATTTCACTACTAACATAAACGTCAATAAAAGCTGGAAAATGCAGTGCAGTGAAATGAAGTAATAGCCAGTTTTATGGGAAGCGAGGCGAAATGAATTTTTAAAGTTGCCACACTCCGCCTGGCAGCAGCAGCCAGTCAGCCACTGGATGATTGTGAGTCTGAGATTGTGGACTTGCATTATTCACCCTTTTCTTATTCGTCGCCCAACAGCAAATTCCTGTGTATTTATTCCCTTTCTCCTTCTTACTACAGACATAAAGGAAATCGATAAAATGCGTTGAAGAGGAACTAAATTCAGATGACACGAGTTTGAAAATGATGACGTACCAATTTCATATACCAATACTTCTAATGTTGTTGTGTTGTAGCGTAGCGTGTAACCTGCTCCTGATTCAGGAGTCTTGAAGGCCGAGGGTGTGTGAGTTGTGTTGTGACACCTATTAGGAAATGTGTATTTGTATTTATTAGGTTTGTTAAGCTAACGACCAAGGACATACCATCCGAACTATAAACTCTACCCCTATTTTGACTTTAAATGTAAGAAATGACAAAGGCAAAAGTAAGAAAGCAATCGAGAAAAGTTTTTTTATAAACCTACCAAAAGTTGCCAATTGTAGTAAAACTACTAATAAAAATAGCCTGTTACGGATTTAAGGATCAAGCTTATAAAAAAGATACATACATAATATATCGTGAGATAAATACCACCTTTAAAATTTGCACGATATTCTGTTGGCTTTCATTTCAACAGATTTGAATCAGCTTCAATCTAGCAAATGCTTTCCGAGAACTCTCACACGCTCCATAGCTTTCTTTTTGTTATCCGTATAGCTACAGCTACCAGGACAGGACTGTGTAATACACAGTTTGTATATAAACGTGACCGTAACCAAACGTTGGCTAATTATATTAAGAAATAAGTACTAACGTTGTATTAAAATTTATGCACAAAAACCGTATTATCAATAAGTTAATCAGAAAATGTCAGGTAGTGAATGCAGCTACTACGAAATGTTTCTCCACGTTTCATTGAAATTGTTCCATTTCCATTTACCTGCATGTAAATATTAGCAGTATGAGTATTTGAAATTTTTCTTGAGATTTTGGTTTTCAATGTTTGATACACGTGCTTTTATTACTACTTTTCACCTGACCTTTTTACGGGTTTTGAAATTTAAGAGAATGTATTGTGTTGACTGTAAGCTGTCAATGTTTGACCATATAGCAGTTTGATATCATACCCAAGAGATGAAATACCATTTAGCGTGTCAGTGATCTTATGAACAAACAAAAAGTGTTGGTATTAAAGATTAGATTAGAGGTAAACTAACTTATAGTATCCCGTATGTACCAGTATTCAATTATATTGTTTCTTTCAAAATCGAAAAATATTCTTGGACTTTGGCACATGTAACACGGTACACATAAAGCACGCAAGTTCTTCCCTTTATATTACCGTGCATACAATACGAAGAAATAGAAAGAAAAAAACCGCATGCTTTTGTTTACAATATTTGCTCGTTGCCACTTTGGATGGGTGTGGATGTTAAAATGTGTGTGTGCAAGTGAGTGTGTACAGAGAGAACACAACAGATTACCTTCCACTCGACTTGAGGATCCGACAAGAGCACACAAAACCCTTTTTTGCCTCCACTAACAATGTATTATTGCGTCATCCCCGACGAAACTAGACGGAGAAAAATAAAATACAAAGAGAAAGAGAAGAAGCTGGAAAGAAAGGAATGAGATACGCTGACTGAGTTCAGAATGGGTGGATGGATTTACAAAGATCAATTCTCGTCTCATATTTATAAATGTTTTTCGCTGTTTTCTCCTCTTTCGTCACTGCCTACCACCACAGCGGAGAAAGACAAAAAGAAGAAACAGAGAAAATGGTACGTGCACGGTAAAATGGAAATAGACAGATTTACTTGAAGGATTCACCAGCTCATGCTTTAACTTTGTAGATCCTTACTATAAGCTGCGCAATACAGTTTAAATATTTGTACATCTGTCCCTGTATTGAGAATACTTTGAACGGATAATAACGGCGATGAGAGGTAAATGAACAGATAGTTCGTACAGTAAAGTAAACAGAAACAAGATATACCTCTGTTCTGAAAAGGTTAACATGACAGGAATATATGCAAGCAACGATTTTTTTCGGGTACGTGTTTGCTGAAGACTGAAGACAGTGCCGAAAAGTTAAGCCTTTTGTAATATGAATGACTTTCATCCAGCCGGCATACTAAAAGTTATTGTACAACAAAATGACGATTTTGCATAGGTGTTGCACATCCACTTTATTCATTCGGCCTACCATAATTATTCTCGACAGAGCTACACTCATTTCATGTTTTAGCTTTTCCTTGCTCCTGCCTGATTCATCTTCTCTCAGGCCAACTTGACTTGGCTCGCTTGCAAGCGTGTGTCCCGACGTTCATTGTTCTAATTCTAATGCAGCAGAACAGTTACAGTAAATCTCTGACCTTTCACTGCTTTTTGTCTGTTGAACACACACTAATCTTTTCGTGTGCTTCAGCTGCTGCCAGTCTGGAAATTCTCTTATTCATACACATGTTCAGCAGAGGAGCAGTATGATTTTTAGTAAAGGAACCCTGTCAGAATTACGTATAACGTGAACGTGTCGAGATGATTCTTTGGCAATGGCATTCCGTATTCTGAACAAATACAAACATTATTGCACTCTCAGCACTCAGCTTTGTATGTACACAACAGATAATTGCATTCATCCCTTACGAATCTATATATCGCCAGAATAACAGCAGCACAGCCCACATATACAACATGTGTATATACTACTTAACATGTCCTCACGGTCTTCCCCACAGATATACAAAACTGGCAAATAAATTACAACCACTTCCAGTTCCAACAAACACTTTTCCCTTTCGTTTGATAGAAGTAATACATCTTCCTCCTTCCGTTGGGTCGTCACCGCCTTCGCTCGCTTCCGTGACGTTAGATAATGCATAAAAGTATTTTACCCATAAGTTGCCGCTGTTGCCGGGTTGTTGGAAGAAACACAATCCTACAGGATTGATGCTGTTCGTTTCGTAGAACTCTTAGAAACCATAATTACAGAGCCTTGTCGGGAGTGAGTGGTATGCAAACCAACAAAGGCTTTCCAGCGTAAGAACGTTGTTAGATTTTGCTCGACTTCCAACTCGCTCTCTCCTTACAAACAACCCACCACCACGTAAAGAAAAGGCAAACCAACATCTTCCGCTACGACCGTTGTTGCCAGCTTGTCGTTAAAGTCTAGCAGTAGAAAAGCTAAAAAATGTATCAAAGAACGGAACACAAATTCATTGTGTTTTATAACATAGAGTATTGATATTAATGTTACAATAAACACTTTTACCAAAACCGTATATACATATGATAATCTGTAGACCCTGTGGAAAAATTTACTTAAAACGTTTAAAATATTTACATATTAATTTACTAAAAACACGGAAAATATTTACTTAAATATTTACTATAAATAAATGAAAAAGGCAAGTAGAAGTCAGTTTTTATTCAGACCGTAATATTTTGTACACTCTCTTGAGTACTATTCATTTCAAAGTGACAAATTGAGTGCATTTCAAGATTTTCTCGTTAGCAATGGACAAAATAAACATATCTTGGACAAGTTCACTTTTGCAAGATGAAAAGTATTAACATAATTAAATTACAATGACATCAATTTGGTGCTTCTTTAAGAATTACAACATGTTTTTTGCAAAAAAAATATTTGAAACGGAGTCAGATGTGGACAAATATTGCTTATTATGGCCATTTTCTCAACCCTAAATATTTAAAATATTTACTTATAAGTCTAGTTCAAATGACTCGTTTTGATGTGTTACGGATGCATACTTCTCGTGGAAGTCATTGGGGATTGCCACGGAAAAATTTAATTAAATGTTTCCACAGGGTCTACTCATCATCATGTTCTAAGAAAGGATATATCGTGTCTGTCTACCTTTACATGAAGGAATGAACTGCCCTTCGAAATATTTGATGTTCAAAATGAACGAGCCCGAGAGGAATGCTGCTGTTATTGTTAAGCTGTTTGTCATGCAGAAAATAATATATAGCTTTGCTCAAGTTTTTATTTTTTGTCGTGCCACGAAACCATGACCTAACGCTAGAATGGA
>JAHZNB010003685.1:0-41338 GCA_027744295.1 Callyntrura guangdongensis
TTTTCAATAAAATTGACCGTGTAGTTTTCGAGTACGACGGGGTAACGTAAAGTTACAGGTTTACATGTTAAGCAAATGACGTTCCGTGATGAGTTTGTGAAGCGGCGACATACCCTTAAATGTTACTGCTATACTACACAAAAAACTTTCGTATGATTCATCGACTGAGAAATTACGATGATGATGATCGTCATTGTTCATCCTCATGTCATGATTCATATATTCCTCATCACTTCATAAGCATGCATGCCTATTTAGCAAGTAAACCTGTACAACAATGCAGTGCTTGGCGCGGGTGATGATGCATAAACCCTGTAAATAAATTATGAGTACAGTACAATCTGGATGTTTCGAGTAATAAAAGCGCGGTGACAAGCTAAATACTGCCAAATAGTCAGGTATATTATTGTGAATACAGACGTTTCAATGTCAATTCATGCCAATATAGTTTTCGTGTAAAATTTTCAAAGCAATCTTTTTCATGCAAAGAGCTAGTATTTTAGACAGTTCCTTGAAACGTGGTATTAAAAGCACAAGCAGGTAAATACAGCCAAATAAGTAAACAAATATACATTTTCGTTACGAATCGAATCTTGTCTACGTGATGAGACTAATTCCGTCTAGTATTTTTTTTTTTAAATAATGATAATATTATGATAAAATATGGAGATCATCGACAAAAATGTCATTTGTATTCATATTTCTATATTATTCATTTTAAACCCTAAACTTCAAAACATAGAAAACTCCCTATCATTGCCAATGTAGACGCTACACAAAATTACCTTTGTTGCAACCTTGACGATTAGTTCATTTGTTACCATCACCCTGTATTCGTACTATTTCGTACACTAAAATTCCATACCATATCACTTTTACGACCTCACATCAATGACAATCAAAATATTCGTATTGCATATCCCTGCATTTATTACTTACACTACACTTCACACCTTGTAGAAGCAGAAAGCAAAAGCTCGTCACGTTATTGCACACATGTTATATAGCTGTTGTGAACCAAATAACATGCTGTATGCATACCATACAAGTACCTTTATCACATTATCGTTCACCCATTATTTAGGACCAGACTAAACTTCTGGGTCATATAAAGATTAAAATTACTCCTTTCTTGTCCGGCCCAAGGTACGATAACTGTAAAGGAAAAGGAATTTTGAATTTTTGTTTTCGACAATCGATAGGGTTGACCAATGTCTCGGACCAGTTCTAACATGGGCATTAGAAGTCAACACCTTGGTGTCACCCTAAATTTCAATATACGGCCCAGATTGGTTGAAGCCCTTGACTCTCAGGGGGCAGCAAAGAAAATTGTTTCGCCCATAACTCCGAAACGGCAAACCCGTTTGAGATGACGTTTCCCGTAGTCAACTCGCATTGACAAGGGCTACAACATACGTCAATATGACATCCCAATGACCACTTTGGAGTAGAAATACATGACCCCCATATATTTCTTTGATTTTTAGCATAACATTTATAGCTCAAATTTGGTACACAGATACATTTTATGTATTTGTATAACCAAGTTTGATTCCGAATGGCTTCCAGCGGGAGTCAATTCATCATCACCATTCATTAGTCTTTATGGCAATTGACATACCTAGTCAGGATGATGAATATGACATAAATAAAAGATAAAAGATGCCTGGTCCTACACCACAGTTTACTAGACTTTTATTGCCATTGCCAAGCAAAAATGCGTTGGTTCATGAGTCATGACGACTGCATGGAGTCCATGGTTCATGGTATTACGATCTTCCTCACGCAAATGCATTTTCACTTATATATTCATTCTATCTGACATGTTATTGGTATAATGGTATATTTTGTACCACTCATACCCAAAAAGTATTACAATTTCCAAACATGGTCACAAATCTTTTGAAATAGGACCATATTTTACCAAAAATAATATTACCTGAACAAACATTCATACATAACATGTGAACGTCCCCGTCTCTCAAAAACAAGTGAAGGTGTATTATAATTTCTATTCCTACACAAGGCAATGCAGTTGCAGCAGCACATCACAAAAAAATCCACAAGGCATTTCAGGGAAGGGAATGGGGAATCGAGAATTTTAGTTTTTTGTAGACACCACTCCACACACTCTGCAGCCTTTAGTATATTTGTACCACGTCTACAACTACTTGAGCAACAATCTATAAATGTACTAGGAACTGGGAACAAATAAAAGTAAAGGCTTAAAAATGCAGAGTTAAGAGCAACTTAACATGTGTGTGTGTGTGTCTCTCTCTCTCTGCTGTTATATTGAATGTCTCTGTGTGTGTTCGGTTTTCCGTTCTTCTGTTGTTACAAAAACATCACACAGGTAACCACGAGCAGCAGTGGCCGAAGAATCACTTGTATTACTACCACTTACAGCACCACATCCTTTAGTACTTGTAAAATTCCTTATTTTCCATAGAAAATGATACGACGATACATGTATACATGCAACACACACACATGTAATAAGTAAATAACTAGTTGTTAAATATTATTAACTTTATCAATATTGCGATTAGGTATGTGCGTCCATAAGTGGATTTAAATCTAGGTAGATATAGTTGTTTTGCTATTCATTATTATTAGCTAGTAGACACGTAAAAACTTGTACTTTCATTTTATGGTGAATAATATTACACTTTTGTAGTCATAGTTATAATCGAGAAGGTGGTATGCGTGGCTGGTTAGGGAGAATGCTAGAGTAAGGAGTGACGACGAATTCTGTGCAGTTATTAGGGAGTTTAGCAAGGTTGTTGGAGCAAAGAAAGGATACAAGTAGATCATTGATTGCTGGCAGTTACGGCGTCTAGTAACGGTAAAGGGACATTTATAGCACTATCAGTGGGGAACACGTTGTTGCGTCACCTTTACCAAACACACACGCAGGTCCTTGTTGTGGTCGAGTTGAGGAGGTTTGTTTAGCACTAGTGAGGAGCCATGGTTTATCGCGTTAGTGCTTAGTTGGATAGCAGAGACGAGAGAGAGAGAGAGAGAGAGAGAGATACGATCTTTTCTATTGTTTACGAATATCTGTAGATAGATTTGCTTTGATCTGTATACCCAATTTTTATATGGTAGGTAGTTTTAAGTAAGGAAATTTAATTGTAGTATGAAGGTAGTTGTTAGATTGTAAAAGTGACTGCTCAGTTCAATTAAAATGTTAATTAGTTCTTTTTTAGTTCCGCTAATGTTCCTCTAAACAACAGAAATGATTCACTGTGTAGTGAATTCTGATTCCTGTTTTCTGCATTTTAGGAAATAAAATTTGAAGTTCATAATTTATCCTTATCGGCAGTTACATGTATCCTTCGAGAAAAATCCGGTGTTCCTTTGTAACTGCAATTTTGACTGAGTACGGGAATGTTGACGTAAAAAGTTGACTGGGGTTAGTAGGGAATTTACTCTAATCCGTGGAGGAGCGACTGATTTCTATCATAGTGTTGAATTTATTAGAGATTGAAGCAATAAAATACAAAGATGTGCCGCCGCCACATTTCAACTATCTATTTAAAGAAAAGAATTGGATTTTGAACTGAACTTGACTAGCGCCAAGGCATATCATACTCACGGAAGTATAGCATTAATATACAACAAAATATATTTGTAAGACCCCGAGAAACATTCCAGTGGAGGATATGAATCTGTAAACTTCAAGCCATTTAACGGTATGAGTATTCAGTTTACACTCGATTTTAAGTAACTGCATCAAAATATTTACTCATGTAACTATAACTTTTATCAATACTATATATATGTATTTGACCGTTTAAACAGGTATTTAACCGACACCCTTAATTCAATGGACTGTGTATTAGTACCATTAGGACTATCAGGAGCCATGACGGAGGAAGAGAACATTTGCCGTCTACTAAATTGATTTTTGTCTTGTGAACTTTACCTAATAGAATAGCTACATTTCCGCAACTTTTTGCGGCGTATTCTGTTACAACAGTCAGTCTAAATTGGACAGAACAGGATGGACGAGTTTTCTGATTTTCAAATGGCTGTACAATTGCCAACTCCAACCATAGTCACTATGAGTATTCCACCTCCACTTTACACCAGTAATCATTTAATACCACCTGGGAAAGGTTTATTATCGTCGGGTGTGCGATTTTCTTCCGACAGTAGCCCCGTTCACTCGATAACCAGTCATACTAACAAGTCTGATGTAGTACACACTCAAGCAAATTTAAATTCAAACCAGTCGTCGATACCGCCAGTTACCAATAAATTTGGAGCAAGTGTAGGCAGCAGACTGGCAAATTATGATCTTGGGTTGTCTGGTCCACAAACCCAAACTAATGGTTTTCAAAATAATTCAGAATTCTCATCAACATCTTCTTTCGCAAACTTTTCCAAGACAATCAACAATTTATCGAATCATCATCCTCAACAAACACACTTGCCTATTCAAAGGAATGGACAGGACTTGTTAATTGGTGAAGAAGATAAGTACTCAGCGCTTAGAATGTTTATAGAAACGGATATGAGTACCAACGGTCTTAGCGTTTTTGAGAAACCCATGGATCCAGCAGAATCTTCGTCAACTCAAAATCAACTGAAAACAGAGACGCTAAACTCGATACCTGTCCAATCTAATAGTTACGATATTTGTAATGAGCATTCCTTAAATATTAACTCACCGGCTTCGTCTACCACATTTGGTCTTAATATTTCCAATTCTAATACCCCAATTAATTCTTCGGTTGTGAACTCTAATAATCTCATCGGTGCCTTGAAATTTTCTAAAGGGGCTTCACAAGCAGTAAACCCTTCCTGTTTATCTACAGAATTATCTACAACAGCATGCGACAGCTCAGATTTCGGAGATTTCCAATCATTTACTGGCTTCGTTGCAACATCAACCATTCCACCTCACCCATTACCTAACAGTGCTTCTTCACTATTTCCTGCGACTAACAATTTTACGGCAAGTTTTCAGCCCCAGTCAATAAAGGCTAGTGCAGAACTTCCCAATCTTGCTACTCCTCAATCTCAGAGCGGGTTATCATTTGATTTTCTCGCGAATTCGACCACAGCACCATCTTTGCAAAATGGAACATGTGACAGTGACGATGGAGACACGGAATTCGGAGATTTCGTTAGTGTAGAACCTGTAGTTCACGAAGTTCATCATGATAACTTACCACCTGTGCCAGCTCCAATGCCCCTCCCCATTATTTCCTCGTGGAATAAGCATCTTGATCTCTCCCCACTAACGTTAATTGAACAGACGCCTCCTCCTCTTCCATCTGCTTTGCAGGAAGACAAAGAAAATATTGGGGATATAATGGACATTGGCGGTTATTTTTCGAAGTTCTCTCCTTCGGAAAATGACACACAGCAATCCACAACTAAACATGAACCACGTCTACCATTACCATCCAAACAAGTAGCGGATATTGACGATGATTTTGAAAAGTTTTCAAGCTTCATGTCAGCACCAAATTTCAATACTGTTCAGACTAATAATTCCGACCAAGACAAAATTGTAGACTGCTCCGGGTTAAAACCCCCCACGTTATCCACTTCAACATTTATTCGAACCTCTCTAATACGTAACGATAAGGTCACAGACATTGACCCGATAAAATGGAATCAATCTGTTGAAGAAGGCCATATCGAAAATTCAATGTTAGATTATAGCTCCTATGACAGAAAAGACTTACCATCGACAGGAGGAGGAAAATCAAAGTTCCTAGATGTGTCCCCTGAAACAAGATCTATTGCAAGCTTGGATTTGGGCAATTATGTTACTGTAGACTATTCGGATACCGGAAACGTTAATAACAACAATAACAATTTATACAATCCAGTTGCACCACTTCAAAATAATCACCAGCATATGAATGGAGTAAAACCTGTTATGTCAACAATACCTGGAACATTGCCCTTAAAGGGAATCGTTCTTGAAGAGGAACCAGTCATTTATGACGAATATGATAAGTACCAGTGCTTTAGAGAGGAGTGTGAAAATGTAAGTTCTCTAATGTGCTCATTAGACAGGGCTTTATGAATTCGCATATTGTTAACTTAATGGTGATGATATTGTAAATGTTTGCAGGAAAAGGAAAGGTATTACTTTGAATGGCGACGTTGCTTGATGGCGTGTAAGAAAATGATTTCAAAAGCTTATGCTGTTTTTAATGGAGTGTCAACCAGTGAGGTCATTCGGGAAGTGGTTGCTGATGAAAAGGGGTATTCCTATGTGATTAGTAAGTTTTCAGTAAACAGTGAAACGGCCAAAATGTAAAAATGTCTCCTTTCTTAAATAAAAAAATTAATTGTTGTTGTTAATGTTATCACTCCAGATATTTTAGAAATTTATCGACTATCCCAAAGAATCCAAAAGTCTGCTGCAAGGCTTGGCATCCAACCAAAGCTTTCAAGTGTCTCTGTCGAAATCACGAATTTATGGGAAACGCTAGCTGCTTTTCTACTCGGAAGTTGTGTATCGGTAAGTAACAATATTGCTAAAAACTTGTATTTTATTGATTTATTCGTAACACAATTTACTTTAATCGAGTACACCTTATATTTGTAGGCTGAAATTTACCAAGACACTTTGGATCATTATGACTGTTGTAGTGACGATTCTCTTCCATCCTGTGGCGTGTGTCTGTGTTCTGTTAACATCTCCGAATCTAGCCAGTTTTTAGACTACGGTGGTAAACTATATCACTGTAAATGCGCAAATTTTTGGGTGAATGAAGTTGATGCTATTTTGCCTTCACTGTCGAATGTGTCGAACAATGTCGGTAGTAGTAGCAGCAGCAGCAGCAGTAGCAGCAATTGCGCAGGAAATACTGCTAGTAGCTTACATTGCAGTAGTAGTATTTTGACGACGTTCGAGAAAGCCAACAGCCTGGTTTGATAAATACATTTGGAGAATGAGATGACGAGGTGTTTTAAATGTAGCAATTAATTTTTACCATTATTGCAGAAGTACATTTACCATTTTATTTAATGACGACTATCCTACATATATTTTATGCCGCAAATATTTACGAGTAAAATCAAGCAAATATCGATAGCGATAGTAAACGCAAAAGCATCAAAAACGATTTTAATAAGTCAGTTTTAAAATAAGATACATGTGTCTGTTAAAATGATATATTTACATACCTAACTGTATTGTAACGATATTGAGCATACCCTCAAACCGTAAAGCATAATTAACGTAACTTCGCGCTAAAATTTGTTATTGCATAAGATAATGTATCTTTTCTTATTGTCCCATAAAGCATAAATAAAGTTTCGCATAATCATCGTGTCTGTCAGCGATTCAGAATTGCCGATTAAAAACGTGGGTTTTATAATTCAAGAAAAGTTTCTACATTGTACATCGTGTTCTTTGTTTTATTTTCTGACATCAAAATCATAATAGTACACTATAGCCTAAAACTTTTGGTGCCTGTGCCCGGAATGGGTTTCATATACTACGGCTGTAAAGTACCTCACGTCGTAGCACATTGCCGATTTTCTATTTATACGTGCATGCCGTCGCAAACGCATGGCCAGCATAACTGTTTTATTAGTTGCTTCGTGTCTCCTTGCTTACATTTAAGATTAGCATGTTATTACGAAATTTAAGTTGTGAATTGTATCTTTTGAAAAATCCAGTAGGCAGAAGCTAAATAAATATTTAAGTACGTATTTATCACGGCATCACAATAACCATAGATGTCGATTCGTCTTTTGCCTTGGTCTGGCATCAATAGAAGTTTGCGTTGCACTCTTTACCAAAAAACGGTCCCAAGTATTGATCGTTTGGGGCATCAAGAGATCAATGGGACAAGAAGCTTCAGCTGTAGCAACAATGTTGAATCTGAATCGGGAAGTGGTATAATCAAAGCATGTAAAGTCTTGCTCTTACAAATAATTTAGTGGTCATACAGTTTGTAAAAATTCGCTTGCCCGACCTTTCAAGCATTCACCTCATGAAGTCGTGGAATACGGGAAATACACAATTATGGTGTTTTTAATGCCATTTTTTGTCAATAATGACTGTTAATATATTACATACATTTTACCAGCACGTCGGGGTTTTCATAAACACATCACTGACCATGTTTTTAATCGTTGCCGCAAATCCACTTCAAATGTCACGTTAGTCATATAGGAATCTCATAATAGGATTGCCATTGTGGTGTTTATTTTTGATGTAATTACTTTTATGAAGTCAATTTTTCATGCAAACAAGCCGAACAAATTTTGAATTTTGTATTGTACTGTATTACACCCGTCGTAGGGACCATCCTTGGTCGTAACCCGTAAATTTGCGCGAACGATTTTATTTTGTTAGATAGAGGAGTCTTTGGGCTTTTTTGATAGTCTACTCGTAGTAGCATTAATTTTCTGCGTAGAGCTAATGTTGATAGTTATGTTTTATGTGAAAAATATTTCCGCAAAAAAGTGAAGCTTCAAAATTCCTATTAACTTTCACCTGGTTAATTTCAAAGAAGCTTCGAAAAATTGGTCAGAATTGTTTCCCCATCAGTCTGAAGTCGCTTGGTGTTGTCAGCGATACAGTTATTGTTATGACCCATTACTAGGAAACAAGCCAATTTCGGGAAGACATATTGCACTAAAAGTAAAAGTAATGACCGCTACGTTGCAAGAAAAGCAGCTGTGGTTGCTGAAATTAAGGGACTCAGTTTAGCGCAAAGTATCAGAGAAGATGCATGAACATGCCACGTCAATTTAAAAAATCGTTGGAATTGTTGAAGAACTATACGTGTGACGCGCTAGATATTATTTGTATGGTGCTCACACCTGCATATATGAAATTCAGATACCAAGTTGGTCAAAAAGTTTTACCTTTTGCCGATTGATAAGCAATTTTTTTCTTGAGTAAAATTTGACAGGAGACCAAATGTATCGCCGTAATTATTATATAGAGACGAAGAGGCGGTCATTGCAATGGCTTATACATGATACACAGCTCCCTAAAAGTCAATACGAAAAAACTCTTGCGGTTTACTGGCTTAGACGTTGGGACCAATAATTCTTCTTCAGAAGCATCTCAGAGCTTCATCAGTAGAAGAGTCAAGGAAATTTACATTTAAATCATTTATTGATAACGATAAAACGTTTTTAAATGAGAAGTAAATAACTAAGGGGCTTCAACCTTTTCCGAAATGCCTTCGTAGTTTAGACAATATTATTTGCAACTACATACTACGATGTTTAAATAGTGGAGTTAATAGTAGTGTATATGCTGTTGATCAGTTTACTTACTTAAAAAATAGTTGTTATAAGTTGGAAAACTCCGTATTTGTTTTGCCAATCATCAAAAATATATGTCAGAATCAGATATAAGGATGGATAGTTTGTTTGTTAATATTTTTCCACTCGTCTATACATTTCATTTAGACTAAAAGCATAGTTGATTTGTTTAAAATCTTCCATCCGTCCATCTTAAATGACTATCTTTAACCTCTTAAATTTAATCTATGAAGTTGGCAAGAGACATGCACAATGATCAAAAACGCATCGATGCAAACGTATTTACCCTAAAAGCAATTTTAATACAAGCAGCAAGCAAAAGAGACAACGTGTGTATTATTTTGCGGACGAGCCGCGAAGTAGATCGCTGATCAGATGTAAAACATTTTTCTCAGTCTAAAAAAGTTTTATTATATCTCTTGGAGCTCCATGCAGTGTAAAAGATAGTTGTAACAACTTGTAATTTTGATGATAATTGATTCAGTGTACAATAAAATGTATTCCAGTAATTCAATTCCTTCCAGAGATGAAGTATTTATCTCGAATGATACATTGTAACGTAGCAGGAGGACAAACTCTCTTGTTCAAAGCACTAAACACCACTCAATTTAGTAATACTTCAACAGCAATTAAATTATTACGATTAGAAAATACGTGATAGGTTCTGTGTTTTTGGTTGCCATTGTCACACTTTTCTTGACTCTATAGCTTCATGGTATTTTTTGTTATTATGCGTTTTTTCGCCACGCCGATTATGTATGCTAAAATATGTGACTAACTCGCAGAAATCTAGGTAATATGTAGGTCGGTTTACGAATTGCCATTTATGAATTCATTTAATAATTGAAACCTTATTTGAACGTAAAAAAGTAGACAATATTCTCGATGCATGACTTCGACTTCCTAAGCAGTGCAACGATATTAGTAAAGTAGGGAATTTGAAGGTGCGCGTATCCAGATAAATGATTCCATGTACATAGGTATCTGCATACTCACAATTCCTCTCAAATTCAATAGACTTTGATAAACAAATGCATTTTCGTTACATTTATTCTGAAACATTGCTTAGAGTCATGAGTGAAATACATATCGTTTTATTTTACGTATTAGACATTTCACAACAATGATTTAAGATTTGGTGAATTTTTGGTGAAATGGAATCATTTTAATATGAAATACTAATCGTCTGGTTACACATGCACAAATTTTACCTTCTTCTAACCTAACACACATTATATTATAATATTTTTTCTTGAAATTGTATCAGAAGTACGTTACCCTCGTACTCGCGTCTATTTTAAAATGAAGATTGCAGCAAATTCATTTCATTAACCGTTACACATACATACATGTAGTAGATACTTTACATACATACAGGTATGTAACTTGTGTGTACACATAATATCATAAAACTGTAAACTTTGCATTGTACGGCCGTTTGTTTAAATACGTCAATTTTTATACTGGTAAATAGCATGAGTTCATACGATAATATTTTCCTAGTGGATAGCGCTATGTAATGTATATTTAACACTTGCTTGTAGGATATTTCACTCACTCACTTTTCATGTTTGACATACCTGCGTGTTATTGCATGAATTTGCTACATTTATTTCAACTAACGGACCTAGCTTATGTTTGAATGTGGAGAGTACATTAAATTCTTGGTCACCTAAGGTACAACGATATGGGGTCAGCAAATAGTAGAATATAGTGATGAAGATCAACCGACTTTTGGAGTAATTTATGAGATTGTATAATTTTTAATTTTGTATAAAACATTTCCAAGCAAAGCAGCATGAGTATGACCATTGAAAATTAAATATCATTGTTGCATTCGATTCCTTCTCCCTTGGGATGACGATAGGATAAGTATTTTTCCATACACACGGCTACAATTCTACAATATCAGTCGTTTAAAGGCACAGTTGCTATTCTCTCAGAAAACACTTTCAGCTCCGCATTCACAGTCACCTTGGGTTTTTTCATGTACCTCTTCATATCATTTTAGTATCATGATCCTCTCAGCAACGTCCTATCTTTCCTTCTCCTAACTTACAGCTCCCACTATATTGTATAATATTACGGTTGTGATTCTGTGATAGCGCCAAAGTAAAGTGGCGATCGTCCTCTCTACGCTAACTATCCGGCCTACTATCAAGCCCACCAACTAGCGAAATTGGAAAAGTAAGAAAAACTTACCCCGTCAAAAACAACATTAGAATAACATTAGTTGCAATAGCAGGAGCGAGTCGTATACTTGGGTAAAGTGGGAGGAAAGAGTGTGTAAACGAAAGTGAGCAGTATTCTGGAAGTTATCATTTGCCGTCGTTGTTATATGTATCATTCTTCTTACCACATCATCATGAACACGTTATCAACATCATCCCTATTTCCACTTTTTCCTGTCAGGCCCCTGTACTACCACTCGCCACGGGTTGATCATCAGCCGCACAGGCACACACATACCACACCACCAGCGCTGATCTTGACTCCTCTTCTCTCACTCACCTTTCTAAACTCCACACGACAAGAGGAAAAGCAGCTTGCTGCAAGAGAGCGGAACGGAAGAGAAAAATTCTGGCAAAAAGGTATTGTTGTGTTCAGACAAACAGGAGGAAACAAAGAACAAAAAAGGAAGGTGGTGGTCGTGGTGCGTGATATAGCTGGCTTTGGTGGAGGTGAAGATGACGGTAGTAGCGGTGGTGGTAGCAGCATTAGTACATTTAGATTGGTTTCATCATCATGAGCCTCCAGGTTGGGTAGGATTTAAAAGTAAATTTGTTGTTATGGCTAAATTGTAAACACTAACAAGAAACTTTCACTGCTTTTTGGAGAAAACACTCTCATCCTAGTTAATGTGACTGGTCTGTGCTCCACAAGTTGCATTTTCAGCAAAAACAGGACTCTAGAACGGTAATGTCTCAAGTCTCCCCACATTCTTGACTTTTTCTTCCCCGTGTGTTACATCCTTTTAAAGTTGGTACTTGATTATCCGAATTCAATTTCCTGCCGTAAAATTTCATTGTTTAGTACATGATCCGTCATGTCAGTTACCTCTCCCGGTAAAATCATTTCAATATTGAAAGACGGTCATTAAATCAATTTGATTCCTAGTGCAACACGTCAGTATTAACATTCACAACTAGTATTAAGTAGGGGACGAATATACTGTCTGAAACCCATATGATATTAATATGAAATAAATTGTGACTATAGGAATATCATCCAGTTGTACCGTTCTACAAAGAATAATAATGGATGACGATAACAACGTAGTAGATGATATTAATAACAATGTACACACTTATCGTTAATATTCGTTACACTGTCCTTGGTCGGTCTAATAATGATTGGCGCCCTTTGAAGGATCACACAGGTAAGACAAACTTAATGAATTCCACATATTCTCACTTTTCCTTCAACCTTAGCATAGCTTTGCTTTACCCTATGTATCTCATTAACCTGGATTCTTATGTAACACCTACTAGTTTTCTTCATGTTGTTAGATAAAGGCCTTATAACCCTCTTAAAAGCATCCGGAAAGCCTATTACATGTATTTGCATCATCACTAGAAGATTTGATACTCTTAACGCCAATTAGCTTTTCAATGCATTGGTGACAATATTTTGCAGTATCATCATTTCATAAATTAAAATATTAATTCGTTTCAATAAAAGTATAAAAGACAAGGACAACAGATAAGAAAAGAGAGTCGCTTGTCTCAATTCGCCCCATGAGAAGTTATAAATGCCATTTATACATGATAATAATAAGGACAGCCGCATGAACATGTGAAAATGCAAACTTGCATAAGCATTACAGGAAAAGCTTATTATTATACCAACTATTGCGACACGAAAATCACTAGAAAAGATTTACTGAAATGGCTTCATTCAAAGCACCTATTCAGTTTATTCATGTTCTTTCACATGCCCTCTTAACAAGAGTGCAAACCAAGTTGTGACTCGTCAGCAACCAAATCCTTTCATCATTGCTTTCATTTGCAAATTTTTGCTTCCTCCTTAAAATACCAGAACGTATCAAAATTTCTCCTATACAGGTATAACTTGCAGAGGAATGGGCAAATCACAGGGTTGAATGGTTTGAATGCTGATGTATTTTTGCATGAGCACATATTAAATTATTTTCGCATTGGCATCACTGGTCCCTTTTGAAGCACATTTTTCTATGACAGTAAAAAAGGTTTCACACGTTGTAATTGACATGCTTGAAATGGCATATTCAGAGAAAATCGTTTGTGTCTATTGGAGCAAGCGATACGCCCCTTAAAAGGCGAACAATAAGTTACAGTATACAAGGTTCGTGACTTTGTATTACACCCCTACTGCTGCTAACTAAAGATAATTGACATTTCAGTTAACTTTCCTTTCTCCAATTACGTTATCTAAAGGTTGTGTGTAACAAAAACAGGATAATTAGTTGTGTAAGTTCATAAAACATCAATTGCTAATTTGATATAATTTGTTAGGAAAAAGATATCACTAAATTTGTATATATAAATAATCTCACATGCCAAAACTATATTTTCGTTCTCAATACTATATGAAAAGTGAGCTCAAAACAAACTAGTTTTGTATGAAAATATATTAAACACGAGAAAGAGTTAAATTTTCAATAAAATTGACCGTGTAGTTTTCGAGTACGACGGGGTAACGTAAAGTTACAGGTTTACATGTTAAGCAAATGACGTTCCGTGATGAGTTTGTGAAGCGGCGACATACCCTTAAACACGAGAAAGAGTTAAAACTTTCCCTTTATAATTTAAAGGGTTCTTGTGTTCCACTCAATGTTTTTTAGCCATCCACCACTACAGATCTCCCTACGGTACTCACTAAAGATAGCAGTTTTTTTGCTTGTTTGTGAAAGAGTGTGAATTAAAAAGGAACGAACAAGTCAAGCGTGTCAATGTTCTGTGTTTTAAGTACATTAGCTGCGCTATAGGTTTTTTGCGTGTAAGTAATAACTATCACAAGCTGGAACGGGAAAACGACATCATTTCAGTTGGGGTGAAGTGTAGCTAGGTTGCTATTTTTGTATAATGTGTAGTATTTGTTACCTACCTTTCAGCCAGTAGTAGCCTCCAGGTTGCAAAATCATCAGAAAAAAATATTTTGTGACAATACCGCATAACATCATTTTCCTCCTGCCTTAGGGAAGAAATAAGTCTGTCAACGTCTTGCTTGCGCTTTCCATCTACCATTTTTACTCAACCATAATAATATTATTATTATTGCTTTCATCCTTTCAAAGTTGCTTCTCGCATTTCAATTTTGACTTTGCAGCGGCGACATACCACTGTCATTTTGGACTCTAATTAGAGCGGTAAACAGTCAGAAGTAACCAAACAAGAAAAACTATTATTGTTACTTGTCACACAAGTGTATTCTGAGAAGTCGGGCTGTGGTGATACCACATTGATGAGTAAACTTACATCCAGCAACAATGCTAAGTTCAACCGGGACCAGTGACCGGAGTAGTGCAGAGAGCATTGCCCAGCCGGACGCAAACAACATCTCTCAGCGACTAACGGGCAAACACAATGACAACAATTCTTCAACAAATGAAAGTTGCAACACGGCAATTGCCAAACCAGTAGTAGTAACTGAACTAGCAACTCAAGTAGAAGGTGATGGTCGAGAAACATGGGACAAGAAAATCGAGTTCCTTCTCGCTGTCATCGGTTTTGCTGTGGATCTCGGGAATGTTTGGAGATTTCCCTACGTCTGTTACGACAATGGAGGGGGTACGTAAATTACGAAACCAATAGTATTTATTTTTAGTATTACTGCTCGCACACACATTTTTTGAACATTTTTATGAATAGGAAAGGGTAAATACACGCATAACCACGTGGCAGCGTCAAAATAATGCAAACCTTTCAAGGGAAGTAGGTTTGTATATCCTTGCATACCGTTTGCTGTCATTTTTGTACATAATTTTTGGTACATCCAAGAGCAATTTTTGGGCTAAGAAAAGACTACAATTTATATATGCATCGAAAGGTGCAGCATGACTGGAACAGGCTGCAAGCTTCTTTCCATCATTTGTTACAGCATTTTATTGGGTTCGCAACTTACAAAAGGGCACACATGGAGAAATCTGGAGAAATGTTAATAGCCATTGGCGTCATTTCATACCGTAACATAGAAATCACCCAGTTCGCATGCTACACAACAGTGATTTTTATTAACTTGATTTTGAATAGTTGAGAAAAAATATGAATAGGTTATGTGTGGGCTATAAAATGAATGGACCCTTTTGGTAATATTAAATCAATTTTGGGTGTCTATCCTTTTGTTAACCCATCCCATCGTCACGAGCATTTTCATATTTCATTTTCTTTGATGTCATTTTTTTCTTTTTCTCAACCAAAACCCAAATTGATTTGCCATGAGGTGCAAAAGTGCATCAATGTTTGTGACGACGCCGTAGTAACATTTTGTTACTACTTTGGTTCTTAAAAGTTGTGTTGGATTTTTTTTGTTAAATAGAGTTGAAATGCTTCCACAACTTATAGATTATGGGGAATCGGGAGCCCGAATTTTGCAATATGCAAAATTTTGTCTTTTGTCGAAAAAGCAATAATTGATTTTTTTTACTTTTATTTTGCACAACGAAATGAGAAGATGAATGGACTATATTTTTGGTTTCACTCAACAGGTGCGTTTCTCATTCCCTACTGCGTTATGCTCATCTTTGGTGGGCTACCCCTGTTCTATATGGAGTTGGCTTTGGGACAATACTACCGAAGTGGTTGCATCACCATCTGGAGACACATTTGCCCGGCGTTGAAAGGTAAAGTAAAAAAAAGAGGACGGATGAATTAATTTGCTAAACCCAGAGTCGCTCATCACACTGACGAGGTTATTGTTTTGCAAAAAGTTTGCAAATTGTTGAAGTATGTAAGGCATGATTTCTCTTGGAATTCCATCATTTTATTTTGTTAAGTAAAATCTACTTTAATGGAACACACTCATAAAAAACATAATTGCTACGCTAAAGGTTGCACAGATTTTTGCAAAACAAAATAAAAATAGAAAATCTTTAATGAAAAATTGAAATTCGTGTCGAGGGAAAGTAACCGATCCAGATGCCATGCCGCTTCACCATGAAAGCTTTTCCAAGCGGACATGCTTCTACACTTGAAATGCTTTAATAACAGTCATAATCATGCCACGGTTCGTAAAGGAAACCGTCATTGATGCTCACAGGAATTTTACGACTATGAGCAGATAAGTGTAAAAGCTTCATGGAATGTGTGGCAGGAAGGGTATCATCATGTAGTCTGGCTTTGACAAGAGAGACGATGAAGCCCCACAACTCCACGAAAAATCCAAACCAACAACTTACAAGCACGCAATTTCTGGCCTCCGTTCCATTGGTTATATGCCAATTAGTTTTTGTCGTAAAATACATATCTTTGACCAAATAAACAGGAAAACACAAAATAAGAAATAAAATCGCAGATGATGATGCTGCTCGACGGGGTTTTTATTTGCTCTGTGCGGTGGGAGATTACCAAGTCGAGCTGTGTGCAGAGAACAGAGAGGAATAAAAGATTCACTTTACCGTAACAAGTGATAAGAGGTGCTGCAGACGTGGTAGAAAATTGATTTTTTTTCTTTCGGACAAACCACGTACAATATTTTTGCCGTTTATATTTCTCAGTTTCAAATTTTATGTTCCTAATTCACTGTATTTATGGAGTACTACACTGCGCGTCTTCCGTAAGCTTCTTTGAGTAATTCGCCCTGACGGTTTAAAATGGAAAGCTACACCGCAATGACGAAGTGTGTAGAGTTCGGTTGACAAGAGTGTAGTTTTACGACAGATTCTCTTCCTACTACTATCCAGGTACTTATTATCATCTAACTGTTTTGGTGACAGCAGTGGACACATAAAAGAGAATAGCTCATCAATTAGGATGCCAAGTAGAATCAATATAGTTTTAGCTTACGATGATATGCTCTTATAATATAAATAATCTAAAAAGATTTTCGGTTGCTTCATATTCCTTATTTATGTATGTACATGACTACTCATAAAAATTCTCAAGTGGAAATCTTCGATGGAATGTTATGCTGCAGGATAACCGCAGATTTTAATACCATGACTCATCTTCATTATTATTCACCCATCATAGTAAATATTTTATGTGCTGAGTCTGGAGACATGAATGCACTTAAAAATTACGATGTTGCTTTTGCTAGTAATAATTTTGCACATTTATTTGGAGAGAGAGAGAAAGAAAGATATGGCATTTATTGATTTGTTCTTGCTCGATGACGGTTTCTATTTTGTGAGTTGTATACACAAAATGTCATAAACTTTGCTGTGGCGGGCCTATACCATTTCCTTTCAGTTTGTAGCAGTTGCGAAAACCACTGTACCATTTCCAAGGGTACTATTCTCCCGAATAACAATAAACCTCAAACATTTAATTGATGTATGATAACAACGGACGGCATTCTCATACGAATGAGTGTTATTTTACTGACAATCAGATTGCGTTTTCACGATGATGATGAGAATGACGAGATAGTTGAAAATGATGCATTAGGAAGTTTTCTGTACAACAATGTAAGTTTTGCTTCAAAGTGTCATCCTGTTACCCAAGTGTACAACATGATATTTGTCTACTGGCGTCCGCTTGTGGTACTTATATGTGTCTACTAAATTTATTTACCAAATCTACCACTTCTTCCATAAAAGGGAAGGGAGCATCTGAAATACTTGACAAATCCTTTGTTTTCTTCTTGTGCAAACAGAGCAGTTTGTGTGATGAAGAAGAGAGGTGAGAAACGGAAATTGGGACATGCGATGACAGTAGTGCTGCTGGTGTAATGGTGAGAAAATGGGAGTAAATAAAAGGATGCCGTATAGTTGTTGTAAGAGTAACAATTATGTACGAACTATGTGTATGGTTTGTGATGTGCGATGCTTCATGATGACATATCCGACTACTTTTCGAAAAAGCTTCTCGTTTATCTTCACTCACTGCCTGAATAGCCCACTCCACTTTGTCTTGGTTGCATGCCCAAATAAACTGGTTCATTTCCATGGAATATTCCAGACACGTTCGTTTGCTGCGGTGGTGGCAAAGAAAATTATCGGCCACTTGTAAATGTACTGTACTAAGTTGAGGCTAATGTGTCGGTTTTAGGATTTATTGATTGATTTTGTTGTGATGTAATGTTGTTATAGCCCAGTTAGACACTCGTTTTCACGCTGACAAGCATGTACATGCCTGAAGCCATACAGTAGTCGATTCCAACGTTATAATATGAAGGTCACTGGTAAAGTATGTGAATTTAATAGATTAATTCTATTGTCATTTTATGTCTCATTCATAAATACCTGATAAAATTTTAGTCACAAACAGCAGAGCCTTCACTACATTAAATATTTGGTTTTCGCTCATCCTCTTATCAGAAACAGAATCACCTCCTATCTATTTGAGCCATGAATCACGTAGAAATTTTTCAAGTAGAAAATGAAATTTTTTACCGTTAAATTAAACTGACAACTGACGTGACATAGACCTTATGTAGAGGGTAAGAAAGGTTTAAAAACATGAAAGGTAAAAAAAGTTTTTTACAAACTAAATTTGGTGTAAAAATTTTTTGATTTTGGAATTCGTCCAAATGTGTTTGTTTGGATGAAGTATAAATTTACTTATACTCCATCCGAGTCAAAACTCAAACTTTGTTTTTAACCAGTAAAAATTGCTAAAAGGTACTTTATGATACATACGGAGGATCGCATAGCACATCTTTTTCAAAAATGTATGGAGGGGACTGCGATTAAACGAACTTATGTTGGAGAGGACTACGATTAGAGGAAATTATGTTGGAGGTTATTCAATTCTCACGTAGGTCGAATATTGATAAATGAAGCAGTTGATGATCTATGTCCTCTTCTCTGGAAGACGCTGATGGCGCTGTATGCTGGCTTTTCGTTTGACGTTGGTTTTTGACGTTCAAGTTACGTCCAATGTTCAATAATTGCGACATTTGCCGCAACGCGCAATCTCGTCAAGGGATAGACGAACTGCTGCACTCTTAATAGGTATGGGTAAAGGAAGCCATTTTTAGAGATTAACAAATTAAAAGAGAAAAGTTTTCTGGTTAGCATTGGCCGCTTCCGACTTTGCTTGTTGAGTTCATTGTTAGTAGTCCAATTATTACTAATCAATTTGTTGTTTCCCCTCTCATTTGTCTCATTTCTTTTATTCTTTTTGTCATTACCTTTTGATTGTAAGTCAGGAAAACTTCCTCGTTGTGAGACACTTTAATAACCCAAAAAAATCTTTTTTTACGAGTAAAGGACAGAGAAACAACACGTTAATACCTGGTAACCAGTGACACGACAAAGACAAACAACAACGAATAGAACGAAAAGTAGTCATGTCAGCAAAGTTGTTAGTCGAAAGGAAATAACATCCCTGCTCCCAGTCCACACGCAGTTTAATACATGTTTCCTTACTGCAACATATTCTTGATCTATTATCCTGATCCGTGTAGGTCTGTAAAAAGTAGACGTAATAGGAAAGCAGTAGAAAAAAAAAGTTTGTAGCGAGAAGTAGAGAAAATAAGTGAGAAACGACAGCAAGCATGAAAGAATAGCACAGATTGGATTGAGCGTCCGGAGAAGAAGGACAAGGTATTATAATAATAACAATAAGTAACATGAGTTCAACTAGAAAAGCTTAGAGATATCCGTACAAACCAACCAGTATGAAGATAATATGCATTGCAAAGAATGATTTTTTCAAAGCCGTATTATTTTCACGGTAGTATCAAACAGTTTTTGGTGAATTGACACTTGAAGAAAGAGAGCGCGCAACTGAAAGGAAACTAAGACTATTATCATCACTTGAAAAATGATGAGGACGCTGGGAAAGATAACAATGACAGAACAAAAAGCTAAATGGCACGATTCACCCTTGTCGTAAACGATTGTCCAGGGATTTGCGGACATCCAATTACCAAGATCCACTTTCATCGCACCAGCAAGTAGATGTAACAACCTTTGCTTTACCTTCTCTCTCCCTCTTACTTTCTCACTTTCTCATACATTTCCAAAACGAATGTGACTTAAATGATTGTGTTGGATGACGATGATAAAGTTCCTTTACTGCATTAAAGTGTGAAAATGTGTTCAGCGTAGGGTTTATTATTATCAGTGAGAGGAGAAAAGGCCAAACTTCATCCAACGTAGAAAAAGGCGCAACAACCTGAGTAGTGTAGCCATCAGTTCTCAAACAAGCGACCATCATCACTCTCACCATTTTGCATCAGAGGATTGGTTATTTTTGTGTCAATAATGCTAATATGATTTTTTCCGCGACTAGTAGCAGAGGTAGAAATGGGGGAATGTCGATAGGTAGATACACATTTTATACATGGTTGTAAAGGAGTGGAACGTTTTCGTGGATCCTTTTCGCTTCCGTAGAATTTGTATGAATACATTTTAATGCCGTATTAGTTTCCTTTTAAAGTAATACCACTGTATTGCGTGTTGGGGCAATGTCAGGTTTCATTATACGCCAGATTTTCCTACCACGGTTGAACACATTTTGTAGGTTTGTGCGAATTCAACCTGATATTGTAAAAGGGGGAAATATGGGGTGCCGGAGGTACTCAAGGAAAATATGAAAAAAACATTGAATACTATGCTGGAGAGATGGAAAAGTGGTTGTATATATCGGGATGCTGGGTTCACTCAAGAACTGGTTCATCTCTGGATAATAATAATGCCCACTACCATCAGAATTACTGTCAGGGTTGAACTCCAGCAAACACCACCTCATTTACTGACAATAAACTGATCTGTGGAAGAAATGGTTGTGTTCTACCCTACCCAAAACTAAAATACTAGTAGTGGCGACAGGACAGTGTTACAATAAAATGTGTTTAGTAAAAAGACGAAACGAAGGAGGAAATAGTGACTTGTCATTTAAGACTTTGCAGGTACACTGGTTTGCTAACCCGGTACTACATAAACGGACGGTGCCGTAAGGACACTACATTCGAAAGTATTTTTTTGCTGGAGAGTGAAAGATAATTAAGAATGTATTGTTGCTATGGAACAATACACGCTTAATTGTGCTAATAAAATTAACACTGTTTTAAGCGCTCCCTGAGCTGTTGATTAAATTAGTTTCGTATAATTTGATTTAATGGTTCGTTTACCCTTGTATCTCTTGTAGAGCTGTCTATACACACATTATGTTATGTGGATTTTCTATAGGAATTGGCTACGCCATTTGCATCATTGACTTGTACGTTGGCATGCATTACAACACGGTCATCAGTTGGGCAGTTTATTACCTCTTCCAGTCCTTTAACTCGGAACTCCCATGGGTTAGTTGTGGTAACTCATGGAACACGGACAACTGTACTAATATCTCTGCGATTCAAGAAGCCCTAAATAACACCATCGAAGGAACAAACGAGACCATTATAAATTTTGACGAGACAACCAGCCCGGCAAAAGAATATTATGAGTAAGTTTGTACGTGTAATAAAATATAAAATGAATAAAATGTAGGTCCTCAGCTATTAAGCGTTATTTAATATCTGCTTTCGTAGACACTCTGCTTGTTTTATGTCTCTGTGTCTTTCCGTACTTACCTGAACCCTTATACAGAAATGTATGCATTGCATGATATATAATACGTGCCAACAAGTACAGATTCCCCCACATTGTTTACCGTCAATGTGCACTTTCACTTTCTACTTCAGCTTACTGTATAAAATCCCATGGACATGTATAATGTTTCAAAGGTTATTTTCAAGAAAAAATCAATATGTTTAAAAAAATTAGTTTCTTGCGTTGATTTTCTTCGCGTTTTTATTCCAGTAGAATAAAAGGTCTAGTTCAAAGTTATGTGGTGATAGTGATGATGATTCCTCAAGGAAGGGAAAGTTTCTTCCTGTTGCATGCATCATGGCCCGTTACTTTCTACTTCTCACTCACTTTCTCCTTCTCTCTACTTTTCCTCCCTCTCTGTTTGTGTGTGTGTGTAGTTTGTGGAAAAGTAGCCAGTAAATAGTAGAAGCTTTATTACTACTTGGTTGAATAAATACCCCGCTTTTTCAGCATTTGCATGTCATCGTTATCACCACCAAAATAATGATGATGAAGTTTTTTTTTCGTATTCGGTTCGGTGGCAGTAAGAGTGAGCATAATTTTATAAGACAGCAGAGTTTTGGTTGGATGTGGCTGGAGAAGTGGAACGAGAAAAACGAGCAGGAGTTGTGATGGCACACCTACACTCTTCGTACAAAAGATAGATAATGTAATCACCATCCCAGACAATTTTCTCTTGCTCATTCAACTAGAAACTAAAAAGTAGAATCAGTTTTCTGGTTTCTTTGTCTTTGTCGAGTGAACTTGGAATGCTACCAAGATTTTTCGTACCGAAGGAGTACCTGCCAACCCTTCTTTCTTAGTATTATTTTATTGCTGAAGTTTTCGTTGGTGGGGTGCAATGCTGGGAATGACAGGATGAGTAGAATGATTGATTCTCGTTGCTCTTATTATTGTAAAATGAATCCCTGTATGTACTTACTACCGTGCTTATTCATTGACTGTTATTCCTTTAACCATTGTAATTTGTTTTTTGGTCAAAATAGCAATTTAACAAGTGAATGTGTAACTCTATTGTATTTGCAACAAAAACAACTAATACCATTGTTCTTCCAGGTCTTTGAAATGTTATGAGCCAATAAGCATAAAATTGGCAATGACAGAATTGACATAACGACATAATTCTGTTTCATCTTTTATTTTCAGGAGAAAGGTTTTACAAATGCAGATGTCGGATGGATTCAACCGTATGGGCGACATTGTATGGCCACTTGTCGGTTGTGCTCTTATTGTGTTTCTCCTTGTCTACTTTTCCCTGTGGAAGGGAGTTCGCAGCACTGGAAAGGTAACTGAAAAGCCAAATACGTGCACGGCTTTCATACCCAAAATTTCAGGCTTGCCAATTATTGTGAACCATACACGTCTTGTCTCAGTTGTTGGTAACTTGTTTGATATACATGTCAATTACTTACAATTTTTTTTATAAGATGAATGGAAACTAGTTCGTTTGTTCATTGGACAAATATCAACCTTGCAAATTTTATCTCAATTCTTGTTTCTGTCTCTCGTCTTTCTCTTTATATCTATACGATATGCACTAAAATGATCTAAAAAGAGGCCTATTGAATTGCGTAGTGGTTATGTAGTATTCAACTTCCATCATTCTGTCATTTTACTCTTTTTAACGATCAGTATAAATGTAAAAAAATGTAGCAGAAATATTTCTATGTTGACGTGATATCATCATGGTTGTTTAACTTCAAAAGTGTAGTTTATTCACTAATAATACGATATCTTCTGACGGCTTGAGAACATATTATCCTAAATTCGTTAGAACCAAGAGATCCGAGAAATCCGAAAGAATGCCAGCCTAAGTGAATTATCCTCCGCACTATCATAATCTCTGTTTTGGTAACATCATGGTATTGAATTGAATTGCTATATAGTGTTCATGATACCGTATAGATTCCTTAGATCGCTCCCGATTTTTATCTGTTGCATGGAGAGACGACAGCGAAAAGTTGAAGGTTGGTGATCGATTTAAAATGCTCCCTTTTCGAATAGGTGGCTCATAAACTAACATACTGGCTTTGACATGAAAATTGTATAGATTATATATGAATGGTATAGATTTCAATATGAAAAAACGGTTTGTATTTTTGAATTTCTTACACTTTAAAGTACTACATTTGGTTTTTTTGCCAAAATATTTCATGGCTGAATATGTTTTTACGAACGTT
Source organism: Callyntrura guangdongensis (assembly GCA_027744295.1). NCBI lineage: Eukaryota > Metazoa > Arthropoda > Collembola > Entomobryomorpha > Paronellidae > Callyntrura > Callyntrura guangdongensis. The sequence goes on from JAHZNB010003685.1 coordinate 24,121, forward strand.
TGAAAACGTGCTTTTAAAAAGGGAAATTTCCCGCATAAAACTTTCGGGTTAAAATCAAAGTACTCTGTAATATATATGATGGCCCGATCCATGAACATGCTTATGAAGTTGGAATAAAACTGAAATTCTTCGTTTTTACCGATGCCCAAGCCTTAACCCCGCTTAATAAAGAGACATTGGGAGAGACTAGTTTTCTAGGTGAAAGTGGAAGTAAATTTTTATGCAGCCAGGACTGCAATTCTCTGGAAGTCAAAGTGTATAAACGGCAACAAAGAGAAACTTAAGCATGGAATATTACTATACTATGGAGTATTCACTGTAAATGGAAATATTACAGAAAGTAAATAAAAAGGCATATGCATTTTAGGGGAAAAAAGAGAGCGCTGATACAGTACATTATTATCAAATTGACTTATAGTTTCCCTCCTTCGTGATTGGCACTCGCTCACTCACCCTCCCCTGTAGTCAGTCAGTTACTCTTATTTTTTAGCGACCGCGTTGCTTGTAGTTGAAGACAGCAACAGCTTAGAAAAGAAGAATGATACTGCGAACGGTGTGTTGGTTATGTGTTACGTCCTTACTGCCTTGCCACCGCATCTTCACTACCTAAATTAAACCCTTTTTCTCTATCACCGCCGCCATTTATTTCTCACTCCCTACCTCTCTTTTACTCCATTGGAATTCTCAGAGTTCTCCTTTTCTCACCCTAACAGAATCCGCAACGAAGAAAGACATGAAAGCAGCAGAAGATGAAACGCAGCAGAACAAAAACATTAAAACTTGAAGCGTTATATTAAGTACATTTATCAGGTATGTGTTGGAGAAGTTACTCTGTAGAAAATGGCAGGTCAGTCGACAGGTTCTTCCTTTGGATACATCCATCCAACTAGTTTTGTATTCTCGCTAAAATATACTATCTTTCTACTGCCCACTTCTACCCCACACACCACACGCTTTTTTGTTCAATATAATAATGCATAATATTATCACAAACCGACGATGAATTTACTTTTACGGCGGTTGCGACCACTGATACTTGTGTTAAAAATATTACTTTGCTTTCCGCCTTTTACTACAACTATTTTTTTGCTTTTCTCAATTCATCAGCAGGTCATCGCCACCACCGTGTGCCGTTGCTTGTTTTCCTCTCCCATATCCATAACAATTTAACTTGTAACAAGCATCTTCACACTTAAATGCTTATCTTAGTAGGCTCCTCACTTTCCTTGTTCGTTGTAACCGACTCTGACACAGGCACCACGGCGGTCACACACACAAAAAAGAACAATATCGGCGGTTTCTTTTTTCTCCAGTTCTCCCCTACGTCGATCGAAATGCCCCGATACACAGCACAGCATTAATATATTCGGTGTATCTCTGTCTTGCCATGGCTTTTCTGCCTGGCGACTTACTTCGTTTTTTTTTACAAACACCATGTGCCCTGCCATAGGTTGTTGTTTGATTCGTATACTAGTTGTTAACAGTGGTGGAACGTCGTTGCTGGTTAGATTTTATTTGGTATACGATAACTACCGTAACCATATACATGCTTGCTTTTACTTTGTTTTCATTATCAGTATTAAATGGAGACTAGAAGCAAGTGTGAGGGAGCTGAGACGGCGGCGGCGATGGCACTACTTGCTTTTCAGTTTTTATAGATTGGTGTTAATAACAAGTGAGAATACATTTTAATATTATGTATAGATAGGTAGGTGTATTGATGATCGTGCCGGTATGGTTGCCTGATAATAATACAAACTCCGAACTTTACAGACTTGTTCACGTTGCTGCTAGAAATTACACTACTAATACTCTTTGCTTGTACCGTGCAGCCAGGAGAAAGAGAATGGAAATGGATGGAAAGAAATAAGTGTTATTTAAAATTCAAAGTAATTTCCTTTCTCTCTCTCTCTCTCGCTTTCACTTACTTTCCCCCTCATCAACCTAAACTGGAAACAAGGGGCATCTCGACTCCATTTTATGGTAGGTAGTATAATATACCATTTGCAATCAACAAACTAATGCACTTGTCGTTCTCATCATGTTGGGGCAATGTGTTCTATCTCGTCGTTGTCATCCTGCCGGGTTAATTATCCTCGCTGTTCAATTTACAGTCAAAAGTTTTATTGCTGACATCATTTTTCTCCGACAATTGTTAGTAGAGGCACATGTACATACGTTTTATTTGATGATGACCGTCGGTATACGCTTTCACTAATAGCAGCTCAGCAATAAAGGGTTTGTGGTTGGTAGTAAGTAAGGACTTACCCAACCCGGGCTTATTTTTGTTAAATTTTCCATCAGTCATAAAAAGTCGCAATAGAGGAGTTTCCCATCATATAAGGTAGGTATAACCGACATTAGCCCATTGTTACCAACTACCCTTCAACAAAACTGCTTTTTCTGACAAGCGTTAGCTTTTCTAAACCTATCTATATATAAACACAAACTTGAATTTCGAGTGTCGATTAGAATCCAGCCAGGCTGTTTTACTTGGAAGCTAAATGGAGGGATTCATTAAATGATACCCAATGATGAATTGCGTTTTGAATAATGGTTGTACATCCCTATTTTTGTCTTGTATCTCCTCAGTTAATGCTGCTGACTATATACTTACCAATAATGTAGCATATATGCACTTACAGTACCGTGTACAATTTACTATCTCCTGCAGTAAAAGTAAAAACGAAAGTGGCTCTAAAAACCTCCAGAGACATGCATGAATGCAACGAGAAGTGGTTAAAACGCTTATTTGAATCTAATCTCATCTTCTGTCTTCTTGGATTGCGATTCAACAACACTTATGCGTATTTATGGAATACGTTTACCCAAGAAGAAACAAAGAGCGTGCGGCCTTTTGGCTGCGAACGTGATTTTTTTATTCTCTTAGCGAATATCTCTCGATATCATTGCTTTTCAAAATCCGTAAATCTCTGTATTTCTTGTATCATCCGTTGCCTACCTAAAACCACCGCGCACCAAACACTTGCAAGATCCAACAAGTCGTAAAAATGAAACAAAAAGGGTTAAACGCATCAGTCACATTTATATAGCTGTATGTACGCACATCAAATAGTGAAAGTGAAAGTCATGGTTGCTTTTATATCAAGTGGAGTGCATATATGGTACAAACTACAAACCAATCCACTTGCCTCTTTTTTCGCATAGTGCCGCTTTTATGAACCCAGCGCGCACTCATCTATCTATTCTTCCTCTTGCTCGTAATAACAATGATCCCGATACTTGTTCAAGGAGCTAGAAATAATGGTGTTGATGGTAGTGGCACAGAAAAAAAATGGAGAAATTGAATAATTCATGGAGGGACTGAAAGACCAAGAAGAGAACGGGATCGTTTACTTCTCGAAAAACATTGAACGTTTTGTTTGGTGATGGTTTACTGTGAGTAAAATCATACAAAATGAAATGGAAGTAGTAGTGGTCGAAGGAGAGCGACACTTTGAAATATTCTGGCCACTTTTTATTACTTAAGCCTTGATCATCATGCTGATGCACGATTTGCAAAGATAGTTTTTGTGACCATTGCATATTTCCGAACATTAAGTAAATATTTATTCAACTCAGTTTGCACCTGTTTGCGATCGCTACTCTTTCTGTCCTGAATCATTCGTCTTAAATCCTTTTGAGTCTTTTGAATCAAGTGCAAGTCAAGCAATGGATTACATGAATTGGTTGTAATAATGGCTCAATGTAAGACTAGAAAAATATCGCTGACAAAAGTAGAAAATCAATTATATGAGTAATCACGTAGCGCTGGCCATCTTTGAGTAATTGGGTTACAAGGAGCGTCTTATGAAGAATAAATACGACATGACATGATAAACACTTAAAGCGTGAGTTCGACGTGATATCCTCTGATACAAGACGAAGGACATTTAATTCTTTCTGCGCACAAAAGTTGCCAATTTTGTAGTATTTCGCAGTAACAACCCCGTAAAATGTCTATGTTCGATGCCATGGGTCGTGACTACCGTCCAATGTAACTAATAATGATATTATATAGTAATTGTGATAAGTGATAATGAAATAGGTAAGCGATCATAAAGTGAACACTGACATGTACTGAACGAATAACTGAAGGAATAGTTTAATAACGTGAAAATTACGTGACTTACTTTTCCATCTGAGTTTTTAATACTGATTGCTTTTCCTTCTTCTTAAGGCGGTTTGGATTACTGCACTTGCACCATACATCGTTCTGTTTATTCTTTTGGGACGTGGCATTACACTACCCGGAGCTGATGAAGGGATAAAATTTTACTTGACACCAAAATGGGACAAACTGTATACGCTTAAGGTAAGCACACCATCATTAAAATCAAAGTTGTTGCTTTAAAATGTACGCCTTTAAAGCATCTAATGAGCGAAACAATTAGCCACACAGAATGACAACGGTAAAACGGGTAACAATAAGTGCATACCATACAGTAATCTTCCTATTTTAATATGCTTCCAAACTTATACATTGTTCACTTATAATGAATAATCACTGCGCCCCCTTAAATAAGCATATGATTTAATTTAATAAACATTGTCATATTTTCCTGTTGCTTTAAAAATAAAAGTTATTACTATTGCATTTAAGTACTTCAATATTGCCCTTTTGTCATGGTGGCTGTTTCTTTTCCTGCTAACCAATCTCTCAAATTTAAAAGTTACAATTTTTCATCAATGTACGAGGTGCTAACCCCATCAATGGTGAACTGTTACTTTCTTTGAATTAAAACTGGTTGTCCCTTAAGTCACGTTCTCACATTTCTCCATTCTATTACTTTTTCAAGTTTTATTTACCAAGTGCAATTTTATACTGACCCTATAGGGAGCTCCTTCAAATTTGTCTGTCACTTTGTTTATATTTATTCCGCCTGGAAGTTAAAATCACAAGTAGAGTTTAATAACCGGAATTATTATCTCTAGCCAACTTTTTATGTACTGGCTACAAGGCATGCAAGAATCGAACGTAATAAAAACGCACATAGAAGTTAAGCTAAGCCTTTAAATAAATCTATTTGAATTCGTTTAAAAACAGTATAATAAATTATTTTTTTTAGCTTTCTTGATGCCGCTGAGTCGATACTCGCGATAGAAATCAGAGAGAAAAGTTTAGTTTTACGAATGTTGTGTTTGTGCTGCTTGCTAGATGACTTACTTGACTTCACTGTCTGCTGCATAATGTGCGCTCTTGTTTGTACCGTGTATATGCATTCATCGTCAGTTTCGGCCTTTTTATTTTATTTTAGTGGCTTCTCCTTTCTTCAACAAGTCATTATGAGAATCTTGTTCTGCCACTTTGAATTTTATTGGCGTCTGAAGTTAGGATTTTTACTGCTTTTTCCTTCCGTGCCTTTTTGTTTTATTAGCGTGCTTTGTCTCTCTGTGCCTAATAATGCCGCCATCTCATTGAGCGTTATATCTAACCGTTTGTGTGCCTTCTTTACGTCTGCTCACCGTTCGTTTTAAAGGGAAGGTACAAACTGTATACCTATATCATAAGTATGGTTTCAAGCCTATAAAAAGAAAGTTGGATTTTTTAACTTTTGCTGATTATTATTTTACTATGTATGTTTTATCATTATAACGTGTGCCTATAACAGTATACCTTTTTATTTCGGAAGAAATAAAATAAATGGAAAAATAAAAAAGTTAATTAAACAAAGTGTTTTGTTGAAGAAAGTTTTATCCAACAAGGAATGACACAGGGGAGTTTGGTGTTTATATTTGGAGTGGTGGACTAGCAAGAATATTACATTTATGGTTGTTGGTAGATTACTTAGCCTATAATAAGTTTAAAGCATAATTTAATGGAATGTTTAGGTGTGGATAGATGCAGCAACCCAAATCTTTTTCTCACTTGGCCCTGGATTCGGCACATTACTGGCTTTGTCAAGTTACAACAAATTTCACAATAATTGCTACAGGTTCAGTGAAATGTTTAGTGTTTTTGGCCATTTTTGTTAAAGTTGAGAAGTGAAACATGAAAAAGCTTGTCAACTTTCTTCTCATCTGTTTTTGCCATAGGGACGCAATTATCACAAGCACTATTAACTGTTTGACAAGTTTCCTTGCCGGCTTCGTAATCTTTTCTGTATTGGGCTACATGTCAAAGATGCAAAACAAGGACATTGACAAGTTAGGCATTGAAGGTAAAAGAATACCTTTATGACCGTTTGGAGAGAGTCCTGTTTCCATAATTGTATGGCGTTATTGGAATATTCACATTAAATTTTCTAGGTCCTGGTTTAATTGTTTTTATCGGTTCCTTGCCAACCTGCACTCAGGTTTTCTGTATTTGCAAATTCTACATCAATAATAATAAAAATAATAATAAATTACGCCGTGGAAGACTGAGGAATGATGGGAGGGGCAACTTATTTTTTCTATTTTCGTACCGCCATCGATTCCCTAAAATATAAGTATCGTGTGGATTCACCACGGACCTACTAAAATGTCACTAGCATTCTTGATACTAATTTATCGATAGTATATATTTATGCTAATTTTATGTTTCTACAGGGTGGCGCTTACCTTGTTAATTTCCTTACAACATATGGCCCTGGCATTTCTGTTATTTTCGTTGTGTTTATGGAAGCAGCTGCTGTTTGCTGGCTGTATGGCGTGGATAGATTCTCTGGGGACATTGAGAAAATGATTGGAAAGCAACCGCACATCTTCTGGAAAATCTGCTGGACTTGGATTAGTCCCGTATTTATCTTTGTAAGTGCCTTCTTTTTGCTTCCGATTTATATCAGTCCTGTCTACTTATTTGAATGTCACGGTTTATGTTCACATGGGCACAAATTCAAGCCACGCGAGTTTCTAAGCTCATTCCAATACATATATTTTCAGATCATCTTCATAGCATCATTTTTTGCGTATGAGGAACTCAACACGGCTGATTATGTGTACCCTGGATGGTCCATCGTTGTTGGTTGGATGCTCACCCTTTCCTCCATCATCTGTGTACCCCTTTACGTAGTTTACATGTATCTGAAAACACCTGGAACACAACGAGAGGCAAGTGTATATAGCTATCATATCAGTATGTCGTCTTTTAACGTCAAACCGGATACCCGGAACATTTTTATTAAAACATGACTGACTGATTGTGTACTAATTTGTGGACAGAAACTCCAAAAAATGATAACCCCCATCGAACCAGCTACCATGAGAGTGTACACTCCAGCAACAAATTATGGGACGTCTGTTTAAATTATAAATCAGCATTTCAAAATCCGTTTACTATCACTACATTCACAATGCTCTCTCCTCTGTGCTCTCTATTGGCCAGAAATTTAATGTAACACATAGCCACGTAGGTCTTTTGAATGATGAAAAGCGTGCTTGCGGTGAATATCAACGCATAAATGAGATGCTTCTGTAAAACACCTATGAAGTTATAGATGAAAGTAAGTATTTTAGCGGTAAAACAAGTATATTAAAGCTGCTTTCAAAAGTGGAACAGAATCAATTCCAATGTAAAATGAATGATTCATTGCTGCTGAAAGTTACAATAAAAGTTAAAATCAATTGATTGTAAATATAAGTACTGTATATTTATGTAACATAGTCTATTACAATTACCATTTAGATATAACTACAAAACTTATGACCCATGATACTTAAATACCTTAACCTACTGATATGCATCATTGAATAAACTAAACTATGTCAATTCACAATTAGATACTCTGCAGTATTACTCTCATGGATACAAAATAAAAGAAAACTACTTAGATGCAAATTATCATCTGTACAGCCATCGTAGCAATTGAAGCTATCTGATCTATTGATGGTAACGAATAACAGATTAAAAAGTGCTTGTAATTACTTCAAAACAATACATTATATGTAAACTGGAGTGACTTTTGTTTATAGTAAAAGTAGCTTGGTATTTGTTATATACAAGCAATCGTCGTCGTATTGGAAACACCAGATTGATGGTTACAAAGTTACAAATACATGCATGCATAAACAACTAAAACAACTATATATTATTGTTGTGTGTAAAATAAGATAATTATATGGACTATATAATTATATATAATATATATATGCTATATATATAAACGTAGTATCATTGATATTTGGCTGGTCTACAAAAATGTCTCTTTTCTGTAACTCAAATGTTATAACTTGTTGTGCTGTATCTTCGCAATAAAATTGAGTAAAAAATCCAGTATTTGTGTCAACCCCGGTTCATTTAACTGAAGATAATACAATTTTTCCACATGCTATTTATGTCAGTCACACATTAGCAAGACTGAATACACTATTTTGCAAAAATTACAAAGTATAAAACACAATTTTCAATATTATTTACTCTTTTCTTTCAACAGCTAACCTGTAGATGTATATATTATACATACAACTTAGGAATCTGTATGGTTATATATGGAGTTCCAAGATGGCGCTCGAAATCATTTGGAAAAGTTGTGTCTGTGAGTGCATACTATGTTACTGCTTCTATATTACTGTTCTGTTATCTAAATATGTTGCATTATGTAGCCGCAGTTTTATAATATTTACAAATTTGACAAAAATGGTCCCGTTATACATTCTATACAGATATGGAAGGATCAAATTAGATTAAACATTTAACTGCAAATAAACATTAGAAATTATGTCAAATAGGATCATTTAGTATTTTGTACCGACTTTTCAACCAATCCGGCTCAAACTTGGCAGTCTTATACAAGTACAAAAGAGGTATACCAAATTTGAGTCATGGTCAAGAAAAATAAAAGGGTCTCTTGTTTCGTTGTTTCTACCCCAAGGGAATGTCAGAGACATGTCATGTTGACATATGCTACATAAGAAGTACATGTATACCGAGTTTGAACTCATTTGGACGTGTTTGAACTTTGACCCCCTGTTGGCCCCCAGAGCCCGGATTCAAACTACAGAGTTAAGGGGTAAAACCGAACATAGGCCTTAATTTTACCCTTGCTCCAGCACAGGGTTAACGCGAGGGGTAACTTCCCCCAAAAGTTTTAATCCAAGCCCAGGCAGTTGACTCCATGTGCTCCTCTTCGAACATGACCGAGCTATGGTCCATACCTATCTATTGGAGAAAACAGAATTTGAAAATTCCTTTCCCTTCAAAAGTTAGAGCGTACAGCTGGGGACGGACTGAAGGACCACACACGACGACAATTTTATAAAGTATCTAAATGATCCTTAATAACATTTAACAAACATGAAATTATGAAATTTTAGTGAGGACGTTTAACGCATTTAAAGAAAGTTTTCGCCACGCTTTCACGTTGTCGACTTCATAGATAGAGCATATCTACCTTAAGTAGATATACTCTCGGTTTTGGTAGGATCCCACCCCACCCAACACAACGAGACAGAATGCAAGATATTGATCATAAGTGTCTATAGATTACTTTGTCAATGAGATTTTGGAATAATTAGTTTTGATGAGTTTTCAAGTGGCTGAGGACGACGATGAAGGATAAAGTTGATGACTGGCATAATGGTGAAAGCACCTTTGTATACAAATGTAAACCCTGAAAATTGCATTACCAAAGTAAAGAAGGTTCTAGAGTTGGATATAAGGTATATTTTATATTATAGGTAGTATAGGTAAGGTATATTACGAGTATATATGTGTAAAATATTATGATACATGGGCTTGACACGTGGAGATATCGATATCCGAAAATCTCGATTCACTTCCTAACATTTGACGTTATTTGCTGTTCATTTATGGAATTTTAGACCTGACCACGCAACCATTTGATGACATATTTAGTTCTTCGATACAACTTCTTCATTTTATCTGGTTATACATAGATGTTTATGCATATCGTTCGACTTGGTGAAATTCAGTTTTTTGAGATCGAAATTTAATCGCTATTAATCTATATGGAATTATAAAATTTAGAAGATATATGACAATGTGTATTTTTGCGTATAATATGCGTACACCAAAACACATGATTTTTATTGCCAACTGTTGACAATGTTGGCAGTCATGACCTTCCTCCAAACTTTCCGGTTTAATCGTTAAACCCATTTCCAATTGCAATTTGGTTTTGGCAGGTTGAACAATTTTACATTTCGAGAAATAAGATAGGAAACACTATAAACCAAATCATGCTCCAATTTATTTCATTTTTCTTCATATTATATACAGATAGAATTATATTATTTTCGTGGATCATTGTTATTAGATGTAGTTACAGGAGAATTTATGTATATAAGTTAAGTGTAACTACGGTTATGTGCTAAACCTGGACATCACCGACAAAAGATGTATGACTTACAAACTACTAGAAGAACAAATTATAGTAATACCAGCTTAGATTTGTAAAGGATAAAAGAGACAGCGTTTTGATAATTTCACAGAAACAGAATATGCATACAAACTTCCGGGAGTCCATTTAAAATAATATTTTTTTATTTGAAGAACATCTTTAACAACTACAATGTTACATTATAAATATTATATCATCTAATCAACATACAACCACGAAATTTTAATAACGCCGGACTTTTAATACTTGGTTTTGATCTATATGTATAGGTTGCAGGAGAATTTGTGACGTTTCCAGTTAACCATGTTACTACACCACAAGTTAACTATTTATCTTCATTTAATTAATGAACGATGAATGTTTGTAAGTAAATTATTTAATCTATTACAACCTTTTTGGTTATGTTTGTTTGTATCGCTTGACTTGGGTAAACAAAATGTCAATTAAGTCAATACATTGAAAATAGGTTCAGTAAAAATTCAATAATTGAATACTTACTTACTTGAATGATACTTACTTTTGATTGTAAAAGGTGTTGAACTAAAAAAAAAGGTTTGATGATTGCATAGTGATAACTAATATTAAGTGTATAGGACCAAGCATAAAATACAATGTGTGAATCAAAAGTGAAATTGACACGTTATCTCATACGGTGTTATTTAGCGGTTGTTTTTCATGTAAAATCAAAAAGTTAAATGAATGAAATACACAGTAAAATGGACCGAACTAGACATTTTGTTTGGCGAAACTTACACAATTCCTTCATTCTTGGCCAAGTGAGTTGTAAGACAAAGAATCCGGACACTAGTTGACATTTTTTAAATTTATTCATTTAACATGATCTACACCTAGATTACACTATATAGTGTAATGTAACCATATGGTTAAACAATCTTTACAGGCTAACTGAACGTAGAAACTACCTGACTGTAAGTATTACTCGTCACTAATCTTAGGTTATTCTGTCGTCTATAACCATGGAGACTGTCCACTTTGGTAACAACCTTAGCTTAGCAGACACATGTGACACATGTGACAACATATATGCTAATTTTACCTGCTGAACGGGGTACTGTATGACCAACATCAATTACGATTACGGTAACACTAGTTTTAATGTAATAAGTCAATAGGAGACCGTAGTTAAATGTTGGAAAGAACACGAACACACAATTCTCAATCAACGAGCCACACAAAACGTCATTTTTGTCCCTTATACTCAACCGTTGTTTAACAAATAAATGACAGAACCAATAACCAGTGCAGCAGGTATGCATTTATTATGTTCAGTAGTAAAATACATTTATAAATACGTAATTAACATCCATTCCATACCTGACTAAGATAGTTTCTCTATTTAATTCTGTCAACTTTTAACCAGTCAATCTAATATTTTTTTTGTTTTTTATTATATTTCAAGCGGAGTATCCATTCTGTGTATTTTGTCAATTATTACCTACTAACATTATATATTTTGGCTAATTACTACTTTCGTCTACTAATGTTACAGACAATATTTAATTCATATTTTTAAACTAACTGTAGTAATCACAATCAGCTACACGTAAATCGAAACCACGGCTACTAGTAGTACAGTTTGATACTATACATTACGAATCTTCGTTTATTCTAAAAACGTTTAAGTTACATGTACATAGACATTATTTTCTCGTATAATATTTCCAATTCTTCTGTGAGAGGAAAATGATTCGTTCATTCTTTTAAAAACAATGTAAACGTAACCACACCAAGCCGACTGTGCACCACCTATCACCCACCACTTTGGAATGTTTAGTGGATACGAAATATAAAGCAGCTCATTTGCAAGAGGGGCTTTGTTTACACTAAATTTTAAAAAGCATGGAAATTGATGCTCAGAGTCTGTGTCTAGCAAGGGACTATCAGCTAAAATTTGACACCTTTTCTGGATTTTTATGTAAGTATCTACCGTGGTTGACAGACGTACGGATGGGCATTGTTCGTTTTTTACTAATACTTTTGTAGCCTAGGTACAGTAACAGCGGGAACTGTGCAAGCTTCATTCCAACGTAAGGTAATCTTTTCAGCAGTTATTCTATTTAAAAAGGGTTGAGTGTAATGGTATTTCTGTATTTGGACATGTTTTGAGCGATTTGTCATTTCAAGGAATATTTTCTCGGTGTATCAACAACAAAATTCAATTTATACAGTAATCGCCTCCCGTAAAAAAAATTTCCCGCAATGTGCATACAGTGAAGTTTTAATGTTTACTCCCCTTTAATAGGTATAAGCCAACTATCGTTAATCTTTAGTTAAGAGCCCCAAACGCCAGTGAATCAACTTACATCCATTCAATGTGCCCACTTTCATGTTTCGGTAAAGCGGCCAACATAACAGCAGCGCCACCCAATGTCGAGCTTACCATTTCACTTTCCCCGATGCACTGCACTGATTCTGTACATAGGCTACACTAGCAAAAATCTCCCAATCTAACGGCAACTTTTCTCAAGTTCCCTTGTTTTTTCGTAGAATCTATAAAGCAGGTATGTACCTCGTCAACGAAACGTTATATGGTAAATGGTAGTATGTAGAGACGCAAAAATGAATCTTTTTACGTCGTCAGTGTGTGCGTGGGCAGTCATTGCTTTTAAATAAATATACAGTAAAATTACTATACGATATTATCCAGTGTGAGATAGGCTACCTAATAGAGTACGACATAAAACATGGATATTAAGCATAATATTTCATATACACAGATTTTACTTGTAGATTACTAATAATAACATGTTAAGTTGATACTCAGCTTTGTATAGTGTTTAAAACATTTTATACGATGAGTTTTTCTCTCCTTTCATACAAACTATTTTATACGTTTGATTTGATACATGTCAAAGATTAGCAAGTTCACTAAAACGTGTTACAGAACTTGTTTAGTTACGCCTGCCCACTACGAAGTAATAGTTTGTAGTTACTTTTCACATACACACACAGACCTGCTCCCTGGTAGAGGCAACTACGTATCTAGATGCAGTATTTTTTGTATGCCATTCACGTTTATTATTATTTCATAGAATATTTTTGGGTTGAAACGAACTACTAACAACGCTTACAATTACGTTTACGTCCTCTGCACCCTATGACGGCGAGGAGATTACTTAGACGCAACAACTAATAATAAGGATATTTTTCTTATATCCCCGTCAGAGAAAGTAGCATTTTCTTGGAAAGAAAATTGTATTTCTGATGACGACAGCAGTAACCGTATCAAATACGCAAGAAACGCGAAAAAGAAGCAGACATATTAAGAAAATAATGAGAAAAGCCACACACGTACGAAAATGTTTGTTAGATGAACAAAAACTATTATGATCAGTATTATATATGCTACATGCCGTCTGTTATGTATGTGTTCACGTATTTCCAAACAGACTTTTTCGTCATTTTAAAATATGTACACAAGCACTCTACTTGTTTAAGTCATACGATGTAAGTTAATGTTTGAAATAACTAACATTTATTTCCGATATGTATGATGACAATAGATGGAATAATTTTAAGGGTTAATAACAACAACGCTTATCCTGTGTGAGAAACCTGCTGTTTCTTTGGTTTGGTTGGGGGGAAATAGGGAAAGACGGAACAGATGCATTTTAATTCTTAACAATAATTTTCTGTAGACTCTATTAAAGCTATTTATAAAATTTGTCTCTATCTGTCTCATCACCACAAATATTGCGAATACTATGATGTTATCAACGTTGAAAATAAGAGGTAAAAATCTGAGGACCAAGTATTGTCTACGTACATACTTTGGGGGCAAAAATTCAATTATTCAGGGATATTATGGATTTTTCAGTGTGTCAACTACTGTAAATAGGTGAAAAAAGGAAGAGTCAATAAACCAAGTACGTACAGAGATTAAATGTTTTCTCTAACTTTTACACTACTTTTTATTTATTTATATGATCGAGCTGGTTGGCCCAGGGTGAGCGTACTTCGTTTTCCCCTGAGACCCATGAACCCTTCAGCAGGAGCCCGTTTATATGGTGAGATGAGTCCGGCAGATGGTCCGGATGCACCAAACAAAGAGTAGTCATCGTACAAATCCATCATTCCGCCATTGCCTCCTCCTGAAACTGACGAGGAAGATAATAATGCGGATGGGGATGCTGGTCCTTTCATCCTCAGAGATCCACCAGGCAAGTCCACCATTGGGGATTGGCTTTCAATTAAGCCGAGAAAAGGATCATTTGACTTTTTACCTCTCATTCCTAAAAACCCAGAAGGTCCTTTCTTCCCCCTCATTCCGTAAAATGTGGAGGAGGGTACTTTCTTTCCCCGCATTCCAAAGAAGCCGGCAGCTGGCGCCCGTTTCCAAATTGGCTCCGTGTCACGAAGCATCTACAAGATAAAAACGTTATCAGGATAACAGATAAAACAGCGTATCAACAAATAGTCCGTAAAAACATTCCTTTCATTCCTACACAACACAAACGTGACATTTATGCGGCTTCAAAAGAAAGTGTGCGCATATTGCCCCACTAACCATGACACAGTTGCTAGCATGCCATGATACGATCTGTTTAACTAAACTGTTTTCGTATAATATCTTCACAAACCACTATTGTAGTCTTCATCGCATTTTCCTGTATTCCCGTAGTTACCTGCACACATGTACTTTCTAAATGTTTCAATAGTTTATTTTTGGTTCATGCACAAACATGATTTTCGGTACTAACGAAAACCAAAAAGATCATTCCATAAAATTTGCTGCCTCTAATAATCGACCAGACTCTTTCCGTTTTTTATTTCCAACCCTGGAGAATTTTCCCATTTATCGAATTTACGATAGGCAAGTTTGCATCAAAGAAATGCTCTATTTTTTAAACAAAATACACATAACGCTAAAGAAAAGTAGCAAAAAACGATTTCAGGGAATATTATTATTATGTTTTGTACAAGGTTTACACGGACAATCATTCGCTGCTTTCGCACATAACCGTTCTCTTATCACACAGTATCGCATTACCCTGTTCATGAAAATACAAAGTTATATGAAAAACAGAACTTTCTCCTCATACATGTATGCATCTCCGAGAATGTGATACCACTAAATACTAACAACGCCACTTGAACTTCAAGTGCACGTACAATCATGTTAGTAATATTATGACGTAGGTCTCGGCTGGACTATGCAATCAGGCGAACAACATCTCTACAACGAAGAGCCAGTCAAGGCAGTATTATTGGACCAACAGGCCCACCTAAAAAGTCAAGCAGCTCAGGGTTAGTGTCGTAGAATCAGTGTGACAATATTTATGAATAATACTAGTGGGGTTAAACATGAGTTCAAGTAGCTTCTCTCTACTTTCTTCTGCGTGACTATCAGAAAGCCTCCAGGGGACAATACATGTAAACCAGGGGAATCTAACCTGCTCCTGACACCAACCCACCAAGTATGACAGGCAAAAAAGACAAGGATTTTTTCTGAACCAAGTCTACTTTTCTTGGTGTATTTGGGACACCAAGTGCATCATTAATATTTATGTGTAATATACATGCATTATTATTATTATCATATTCTCATTTACTGTAGGATGCTATCGTTCCCTGTTATGGGTTTCCCGAGCTTGTTATGGAACACCGGGAATTCACCACACTTACAAAAATATTCTAATTTAAGTGTCATAAATTAAACTTCCCATTGAGAATTAGAGAGAGTAAAAAAGTATGAAAGCAATTAAGTTAAACAATGTTATCATCGTTACTGCACGATCAACGTCATCTAAATGTCACTTATTATTAACTTTGCCATTGCCACAATCAGCTTGCTTGTCCTTGTTGTTGTGAAAAAATGAAGACATCCTATTGAGATTTGAGGTAATGGGTGACAAATCCAGTTTTAAGTTTCATGCCAACAAGATTGATTCTTGCCTAAGGGATATGCCTGCACGCGCGTCATTACAGAGTAGAATATGTATCTGTACTGTACCTCATAGTAGTTTCTAAAGTATCTGTCATTCAAAGCAGGTTGCTGTTGTTGTAAATATAATGCTGCTGCTGGATCAGGATTATTGCTGCTGAAACTGCCACCACCACCGCTACTTGTCATTAAGTTTACATTGTCCTGCTGCTGGGGTCCGGCATCATTTTCCAAACAGATAACAACACATGAGGAGCAGATCGTTGAAACGAGAATAGTAAGACCTAGAAACACATCCGAATTCCAGATGGAAACTCTCATTGTGACAATCTCCACGGGTATGATGGCACCCTACCACCAAGAAAAAAATATCCAGAAAGGGGAGACAGGGAAAAAGTTGCTGCTGATGATGAATGTCTCAAATCTTTTTTCCAGCTCGTACAACACACATAGAGACAAAATCTGTATGAAAAAAAAACATAAATGCATATAGATCTTGATAAAAGCATATCTTCCAGTAGAACCTCGGTTGGATAATCAGCACTCGTGCAGAAGCAGTGAAGGTTACAAAAAAGATGTTGTTAGTAATATTAAATATTAGATGGAGATTCATAGGTAGGATGGTTTTGACAGATGCGAAAGTCAAATAAAACGTAGAATAGTAAAAATAGCTGTATCGCTTTAAAAATTTCAATTGAATAGTGTCGTGTTCTTTTACTCCCTTCTTTCAAATAAAGCTGAGGATAGAAAGTATTTAAGGATTTGTGCACTGTTTTGCAGGTGTTGCCCTGTCATGAGATTTGTTTGAGATTTGAGTTGAAATTTTTTGCTGTCTTGCTTTCCCCCGTTTGCTTGTCAAGCCAGGCATCTTTTCTAACAAAATGATCGTCTGACGTGCCACACAAATATTTCGTGTGTCGCTCTCACACACACGTCGTTTTACCACACAAAAAGCATAAAATACGGAGAAAGAACGGTATTAACATCAAAATGTGAACGGAGTGCGTATTCTCTGTGTTAGTATTATAAGTAT
>JAHZNB010003686.1:0-14371 GCA_027744295.1 Callyntrura guangdongensis
TGTTAATGGAGGTGAAATTTTCTTTGAAACTTTGTTTTACTTAGGAAAGGACTACGAAATATGAGGTCGGACATGAAAATACGCACGCATCGTCGTAGACCAACGTACTTCGGTATATTATTATTATTATTATTATTATCAGGATACAAGACACATCTTCTATTTCTGACTCAGTTCCGTCCTTTATATACTGTTCGGCACGAAAACGCTTCAACGTTCACCGGTGTGTACAATATTTAACGATGGAACTACACGCGGAAACAGCGGGAAAGATGGTGAATTGTTTTCCACCTAAAATGCCAGCAGCAGTAGGAACAAAGATACGATTGAGCGTCGCAGTAGAACATTTTTAAAAACCCTGCCACAAAAGAAACTCGAAAAAGGCAAACGAACTTGTAATACGGACGACAAAAGTTTTGTACTTTCACCTCCTCCTTTCAGGGATAACAATTTTTTTCGTCGGTGCAGAGGGCACACACACCAACTCGACACCACGTTTTTACCAAGAAAAAAGCATATGCCCTCTCATGAACTAAAGAGTCTAGCGGACTTTCCTTTCGCGCTTTACTGAATTGTTACATTTTTTCCCTGAAATTATTTGACGATGTTTATGAGGGATGGCGGGCGAGAAAAGAGGATGAGATACCTGAGAAGAATTACAATTACTGGGAAACTGCAAAGATTTTATTACTTGTTCAGTCACCCGACATTTTTGTATATGCATAGGAACCGCACACACGCACACACATACTGCTCACTGGATGGAAAGCTGATACCAGCTTTGTTCGCCCCACTACCACAGCTGCCACCACTTTTTTGGCTTTCGGGTAAGGTGTGCTTCTGCTTTAACTACTATTATTGCCAATGAAGAATGTGTTTATTACTATAAGGTTGGCCTATTCTGTGTTCCTCACATATCTGTGCACTCGTTACAAGAGAGAAAAAAGTACAGTTCAGAGTCCAACACATCGTAGGCACTTTCTTTAGGTAAGTGTAATGAAAGTGGCTGATGTGATGTTTACTTAACTTTGTTAGAAATGGGCAAGGATATAGATAGACCTTTATGAAATTACCCATGGTGTTTTTTTGTGTGCTGTAATACAGTAATATCTACTGCATCTACACTCCTGTAATAATCATTGAGCTACATCAAATATTAACTCTTGATGAAACTGCCCAAATTGCTGAAAAGCTATTTTTCCGGCGGCAAACCTGCTCTTATTATTCCTTACTATAAACGTACTTACAACCTGAAGGAAACACTTTCGATAAAAAAAAATTTGCCACGCCAAAAAAAGAGGTAGAGACGATAAAAAGGCCTGCTGCTTTGCCTTTAATGCCTTGTTTTACCAGGAAAATGTCGGCCTGCTTTATAAATTCACTGCCCGTTTTCGTTTGACTGGAAGCAATTTTGGCAAGTAAAAACGGCGTCTTTTCCCCCGACGGTAGAGGACCAGCACGAGAGGAGGAAAAAAGGCAAATAAATGCTGGTGTACAAACAAACATTTTTGCGGAAAACGGCCCTCTCTCTATATAACGGAACGAGCCCCGCTTTGAATGCAAATGGCCCACTTTAACCTTTCTCCACGGTAGTTTTCCTCCCATTAAAGATGCAATATAGATTGTTGCAGAGCCTCATTAATAACCTCACACTTGCAAACACCATCATAATAGTCAGCTTATATCATCTGGTTCATTCAGTAAGAGCAAATGGATTTCTTCGTCTTGTTCCTTCCGGATACGAAGCAATTACTCAAGCGAAATAGTACACACGTTACCAGTTTTAACAGCACTGCTCCCACTCAACCGCATACATTCTACAAGATATATCTCTACAGTGTATCAAAAATGTGTATCTATGATCATTGATCACCTTTAGTGCCTAAAACACGTATGTACACGAGTGTGGTGGTGGTATCTATATGCTTTCACGGATCAACATTTGATTTATTACAAAATACATTGTTCCCTTACTACTCAAACACTCTATATATAACATGTGCCGCCACCTCCGCCACAGCATTGTTGGTGGTTTTCCTTCCCTACTTGCACCTGTGCACAGAACGGAATAATAGTGAAAGGGTCATTTTTCTCTTCCTTCCTATTCACAAGTTACACGTACCTAGTAGCAGTGATGGTGATGGTGTTCCTATATATTCTCTGCGTATGCAATGGATACACATGCAAGCATTTACGAGAAAAAGCAGTGTTCTTTCTTTGAAGAGTCAGCGTTCCGTGTTGTTTTTATATATTGGCTATATTATTAGATGCGTACGTATTGTGTAGGTATGTCTCGATGATAGCAACAACACCCTTTTTGCCGGGTGGTTGTATCAACACCCAGGAAATTCCTCATCAATCCTTTGTCTAATTACAGAGAAATGTTGCAGGGGAAAAATTAAAAAGGAATGGAAAAAGAAAGTTTTTGAGGGGAAGCGTAAACAAAGGGGAAATCCCTCCGAATAATTTTACGTCGAGGGGGATTTTGTCGTTGAAAAATGGAGATGGTGATGAAAGTAGTAATGATGATGATAAAGATGACGATGGGATACCACTATAGCCATTATCAGCAATGAAAATCCTTTTCATTTTATTGCTTTATCTCTGACTCACAGTGGTCCTATATTTACTATTAGACTTGCTACAAGAATGGACGTGGCTACTGTTGAAACTTGTATTTGTTTGGCAAAGAAACTATTTCCATAAAAAGACCCACCCCAGCCAAAGAACTAATTCCTGGTTTTTATGTACCTTTCGATACTAAAATCTTAATTTCTTTAATAAAATATAAGTGTATAAGAAAACCGTTTGCCACACGGCAGCCATTGTGTTCGTTAATGCATTCTAAATGAAAAGCTTTAGAAAACAGCAGTTTGGCTACCCACACTTCTCTCCTTCCATTAATTAAATTAGAAATCCAAACCAACAAGCATCCCATACAAGCGTTAAAAATTGAATGCGGGGTGAAGGTAAAATTCGCAATTTTCGTGCAAGGCATATAAAAAGAGACAGAATTGTGGATCAAACTTACTGAAACAAAAACAATAGCGCGAATGAAAAGTACTGATAAAACTACCATGATAAATTGTTCAACGAAAGGATCAAAAGCTGTATTACACACTTCCTGGATTAGATATGAGTACCACACAAACCTTAAAACTCCCGACAATCCCAACGGAGGCAGTATGTGGGTTCACACAGTAGATGGGCATGTACCGAAAGAAAGCTTATAGCTCCACATGCAACATTTTTTGAAAATGCTTCTGCCAACTGCATTCCTGCATTTTTCATGTCGCCTCTAAACACAATATCAATAAACAGCGATAATCGTCCTCTCCTCGCCTTCATCCCTGTGAATTGTTGATGTGCTTGAAACATGCACATTCGGCGCACTCTTATACATTCTTTAAGCGTGTCGTGTGTGTGTGTGTGCACGGTGCACAGATTAATTCAAACTCTTGTGCTACTTCCACCACGTTTCCCTTTGTGTTTCAAATATGGTTGCTCACGATGATGCAGAGCATATAGTTATTTCAAGTACTTATGGTGGCACGTACTGTGAGAACATCTTTTTTTCTTTCTTATTCTTGCATATTATATGCACTTGTCACATTTACGTCTTCGTTGGTACACCACATCAGCAGTATTTTCCTTGAAAACCTTGCCCCAACTTCCACATCATATAAAAAATGAATGCAAAATTACTATCCTATTTTTCTTTTCTCTTGACATTATTCCAGCTTACCGCAGTATCATATTGTATCATTATTTCAAGGGAAAATGTGCTGAATGAACTTGTTTCATAGTCGGGAAATGAAAAGTGCAGGGAAAACTGTTAAGAAAAATAACACTGTATCTGCCTGCGTGTGGTGCAGCGTTGTATATTATGTACCTTTCCCTAGTGGGATGTTGGTATATCTTTTACTCTTGTTACTTTTGCACGATAAACTTTGAATATCATACATCATAGTAACCCAATATAGCGCATATATACCGAATACTACACACATAAGATATTTATTTATATGATGATTACAACGCCGTCGGTCTCCCTAACTTTCGATCTTCTTAGTTGCTTTAAGTGAGTTTTGAACTGCGAGTAAAACTGCACCAGTACTTCCAAAAAGGCACGCTTATATACCCAGGCAGCTTGGAATATGTTTATACAATGGGGGATACCTCTGTATAGTTTCCCTTTATTCTTTTCTCTAGAAAATGTGTACCTACAAAAGTTGTCTACTTATATAAAAAATATATATGTATTTCTTATACTTGTATTAACTCCAAAGTGTTAAAGTCTTGTACCATTTCCTTTTTAGTTACCATCAAATCAAGGAATTGAGTTGGAAATCCTATTCCTCCCCTTCGCACACACCACACATACGTAGTTGTACTATGTAAGCTGGAAAACTCGAGTATCTCCCCTTTTCGTATTTATTTTCACGCATTTTCTTCTATATCGCCTTTTATTTTTGTCTACGGGGAAAACGAAGAAGTTAAGATATTCCGGAAAAGAGAAGGGGCTCGCGTTCACATTGTATTCGTTATGTCGTCGAGGCTGTAAGTAGCAAAGAGAGAACAATACCGGGTAGAAGCGGAGAAGTGGGTTCCTTCAACACGGCTAAAACATTTCTTGGTGAGTTGTGTTTCGTTTTGACAGGTCTACAACAACAATGTTTCTTTTTATGCGAGTGCATCGTGTTTTCTATTTGTTCGATGCACTTTCTACAAACAACTTTTACAACTTGGGTTGTTCGAGTTGTACGCAGCCTTTGTATTTTACCACAGGTTTCCCGTGTTAATGTCATCAATGAATGCGGCACGCTTATATATCTAACAAAGTTTCTGCTTTTCATGTGCACCTGCTTACTCACAAATATACCTACTACACGGACGGACAGTACATACAAATACATGTCGTCACTAAAGATTCGATGACTACACCAAGTAAACTTACAACGTTATTTATTTGATCGTCGCAGTTAAGTAATGCGGAATGTTTCTCCAATTTCTTCACAAACAATTTCTTTTTCTACGCACCCGAGTAATGTGACGAGTAACTCTTTAACGAAAAACTTTCTCCGCTTTTCTCATCTAAACAGTTTTACTGAATGTTAACAGCAGCAGATTCTTGTAAAATGCTAATAAAAGTCGACAGATGGATTGATGTGTTGAGGAGAAAAGATTCCTGAAAAAAACGACGAGGTAGAAAGTTTTATTTAATAAAAATGAAAGGTATTATGGAACGATGGCAGGGAGACTGTATACGAGCTTACTTGAAGGGAAACGGAAACAAGCGATCTGTTTGTGATACTTTTATATCAACGCTTTACTCACAGATCCCATCTTTCTCTTTTGCTATCTACAAGATAAGTACTCTATATGTTCGATTTATCTTACGATCTCGATTATTCTTACTACAAGTTTATATTGCGTGCTTGTGTTTCATATACACATGACTCGTTTTATTCTCAAGTTTAAGGTCTCCTTTATACTAGTGTACTAAACATACACCAAAGAGCTCTTCTCAGCTTGACACAATGTATCGTTCAATCTAGAAGAGACATCTGCATGAGTTTTGGACGGAATACATTGGCAATTCCAATCGGGCGCAGAGTACCTGGAAAAATGTCAGGTTGAGGGAACATTTCATTGCTTCGTAATATTGCTTTTTCCTCTCTCTTTCATTGTACAAAACGGTGCCTTTCCACTATCCTTTTTGTATCATCATCCTTTATTATACTCTTCCGAACAGTCTTAATGGAAAAAAGGAGTCCAAGTTGTATTTGTAACATATTGTTCTAGTGTGTCTACCGCCAAGATGATGAAAGTATACATGCTCGATCCGAAAATGAAAGAAAATTCAGTCATCCATCGTGTTGTCCCATTTCCTTACCCTTATTTAGCTTCAACTTTCTCGTAACCGTCGTCGAGTTTTTTCTGCAATTATTCCACCTTCCATTTCCATGTCTTTCGTGCTGGGTGACTTTTCTTGGAAGAAAAGGGAAAGACACTACAATAACAAGCTCATTACTAAATGAATACATCTCACTTTATTACAACACCACCCATACACCAAGGAAACTGTCTTGTCGAAAGAGTATTTTTTCATGTAAAAAATATTGTACGGTTATCGCCTCAACTACTAGGGATGCTACCAATTGTTGTGTGGAGAATGGGACGCCAATAATATTAATAACAATAATAGTGAAAAGCCGAAACAACACGTACGGCTGCTTTGCTGAGTTGCACAATAACAACCGTGTTAGATTTTTGGGACAAAAACGAAGAAAAAAAACTTGTTTCATTTCTTTTTCTTTGTTTCTACTGTGCACACACACACCATCAATGCCATATTTCTTTCAGGAGACACTCCAGTAGTCACATTAACGAATGAGAAACGGGTCTCGATAAACAACATAAATAATGGATCAGACTTCTTACCCGCGCGGCTGTCGACCGACAACTACACGTCTCGATTATTGGGTTGGTAGTACTACAAAAGCTATATGCCACGGCAAGCCTCCAAGTGCAATCATATCAATACCGTAAAAAATGTAACGGGATGGCGATGTGTGATTCCGTTTATACCTATACTCATAGAAACATCGGATACATTTATAACAACGCAAACTGAACTTTCATGTTGTGTTTTTATCCCCGCGTGTAGCTCGCCTTGAGACAACGATGATGATGATGGCGATGATGATATTTTTTAACAACTATTCCTTCCATTACCTCACATCATCAAAATCTTCCCTGCTGAAAGTCACGGGAATAAAATAAAAAGGGGAGGGAACTCCCCAATCTCTATCTCGATATAACTTTGTTTCCTCTATCTCCCATCTCTTTTTATAACCGTGCATTGTTTGTAGTTCCCATCCAGATACGCGTCTCCTTCTTGGAAATAGGGTAGATAGAAGTAGAAAGTCAGAAGCTTATACCCACTTTTTGACGGAGAAAAAAATCTAATCTAATGCCTACTTAGATATTTTGCACCCTTCATACGAGTGTTCCTCACACATACATACATTCATACACTCACTCACTCTGCTATTCAAAGGGATTTTTTGTATTTAGTTCTACTCCTCGCAGTCGCAGTACATCATAACCACGTAAGAGTGATCAGATCACATTAGAAACAAGAAATCCTTTCGTATGGTAAGCAAAAATGGAGGAAAGAAAAAATACAGTATATAGCCAGCAAAAGAGAGAAAAAGAGTCTAGAAAAATAACAAGGAGAGAGAACTGCTGACGGTGCGAAGCGGCCATCAATATCGTTTATTTTTTTACTTGTTGTTAGCTCTCTATTACACACATCCACACACATAAGTCCCCTATATATGGACTATAGATATGGTAATAATAATAATGTGTATTGTTAAAGTCAGAAGAACTATCATTATTATGTTAGCTTGCAATAACTACACTACGAAGACCCTCGCTTTTTCTCCTGATGGTGAATAAAGCCATCCACCTTTTTAGACGATAGACTTTCTCTCCCACTTTTCCTCTCTTTCCCATTAATGCACTTAGGGAGTGTATCTGTGTAACAAACACAGTTGGGTCTGGGTGATGGGTGCAACTTAATATTTGTAAAAGTAATAGGCATGCATCAAGCCAACTTTCATTCACTAGTCGTATAAATATTCACTTGTGTAATCTTTTTTATGAAAGGTTTCTTTTTTCGTATTAGATGAAATGATATAATAATAACAACCGTTTGTAGTATGTGTATAAAGTCGTCCTTAGTAGCTTTCCTTCCAGTTTCTTCCAGATATAGAGCTTTTACTTTGGCCATAAATGCTGACGTAAGATACTCATCCACTCATATTAACAAAACAGAAAATGTTGAGCTGACGCACAGGAAAAAAGCATCAACATGACACTTGTATATTTATACAGAGTACACTCTGCTGTTCATATAGATTACTTTCTTGGTACGTACGAGGAAGGAAGTGCAAAAAGGCGTTTTATTAGCCTCGTCTGCTTGCATGCTTCGTTGACTGTAAATACACAAAATATGATTCCTCCAAGCAAATAATGCAGCTTCGTCGTACGGCTGCCGCCGTCTCGTTTTGGCTACCGATTCTATCCATATTTATCACGATTAGATCGTAAACATCCCCTTAGCCAAAAAAGTCATGTATTTCTTGCATAGCAGACAAACCTATACACACCAATACAGATAATATCCATGTTGGGAGCATCCCCGCCAAAAAACCCGAGATAACTAGTTAATATTCTCATTGTGTTCCCTGTAAAATGTGCAGTTGGATGCGGCATGTGCATTCGTAATTCTTTGCAACAGGAGAAAATAATGCACTTTGTTTATGGTACAAAATGGAAAAAGGAAAAAACTTCCAATAATATTGGCTTTATTTTTATGTATTAACAATTTTATCGGTAATGTAATAAACGGTAGTGCCTTCGTCCTTTCTCTCACTTTCTCTACACCACCCGTTCCCTGCAGTTGCACTATTTATTACCATCGATCCATATCTTTCTATTTAGGTAACGTCCATAAAAATATATTTTTATTCCGGTTCAAGCTCATGAACATCTTTTTTCCTTCTTCTTCAGCTTAATGCACCTACGTAATATGTGTGTGCTTAATGTAGTTATACATCACTGTTTCAATGTGGTGGCCGTGTAGTGTCATTAGGTATTACACAGGAGATAGGCAAATGAAAATATATTGGGACAGGGAATCGTACTTCAAAAGCACATTCGTTTCGGAGTATAAATACACAACGGAAGCCAAGGAAGAGCAAACAGATGAAGGAAAATGAGGAGAAAACGCTGGAGAAACAAGCGGCTCGCTGGTTTCTTAACCGTGTTCTTATTGTTAGAAAGATACTCTACACGGGGGGAGAGAAAGTAGAGTTTCAAAATGTGTTTCTGACTAGCTCACTGCTTTTTTGCTTCTTTCTTTACTCAAGTTAATATAAGTATGTATCTAAAGCATAGTATAATATGCATACATCTTCCATTTTATTGTTAAGTAACGGCAAAAAAACACCAGCTGCCTGCACTGTATGTGCTATTTCAGAGAAATACTTTTATTAGTAATATGCCTGTAACCAAAGCAATAACATACTTTTTTGTTAATACTACTCACAGTGTGAAGAAATGAAGGGGAGGGGAGGGAAACTCATTTGACACCTTATAGGCATATATATACGACATATAATATGAAAATATTTGGTACCTCTAGTAAATGTATTATAGAAGTAGTATTACCAGTTGTCGTAGTAATAACGTCGGTTTGAGTGGTGTTTACCAGAGCACTCGTCCTTTGCTTTAGTCAATGCCCCTTCTATTCCCATGATCTCAAGTTTGTTGAAGTTCCCGTTTCTTTTCGGTATAGTATCAGGACATAACCGGGACGATGGGAATGTAGGTACGTTTGTTTTATTTCCCGAATATTCACTTTTGTACTAGTTGCATAGTGAACAGCATAGAGAAAAGAGAGACAAAGACTTGTTTACAGTGACACAAAAATTGTCTAAAGGCTCGTATGTTCTGCCCGTTTTCATATTTTTTATGCGCGACCATCATTTATGGTCTAATAATGGAAGTGGCTTTGAAGAGAAATATGAAAAGGAAGAAAAAATACGATAATATTATTGATAAGACTTTTTTCTTGGAGAGAAAAACAATTCTCTTGTGAGAAATATATAATTTTTTCTTCAATCTGCTTCCGTCATCCTCGTGCTGCCTCCATATACACAAACACAACAAAATGGGGAATCTGCTACTCACACGCTGAGAGCAAGTGTGTTTTATACGCTTCCATATCCATCTAAAAGAAAGTAATCCTGGATATATCATCGTAAATGGCAAACTATCTATCCGAATCTTTTTGGATTGAATATGATCGGGAAAACCGAAAAAAGAGACTTTTCCAGTATTCACAGGCATGCTCATGGCACAAGTAGGCAATCTTGAGTAATGGGCATACTTAAGTTTTGAAAACTAAACAACCTATCACACTTCTTTATTTTGCATGAAAAAATTCAAATTTAAAACCACTTGCGGCGAGTTTCAACCAGTCAGCCAGGCATGCATACCAATCTCTAATATTTAAAACACTATATCAGTATATTACATGCACACACAATCTGTTCCGACATTTCATGAGCGTACTATTTTCGCCTGGTCGATTATGCTAAGCATGCATAGATCATGAAAAAATAGTGCTGGCGAAGCATATTTTTGCGTCTAAAGATCTCTTGTACACTTCACTATACAAAAAAATACCGCGAAACATACATCCCATCAGGATCTTTTCAACAAGGAAACAGTAGAAGAATGCAAGTAAGTTGAGGGGAGTTCCTAAAGCAATAAAAAATCCATATACTCCACACTCTTTTTTCCTTCCTTTCATTCTTCTTCCCAAAATTACTTAAACCGATGTACGAACTTTTTTCGGATAAAAAAATCAACAAGGACAATGATCCTACGGCGACCAAGTCCGCCACAACGAGCTAATATAAATACGCACCTAAAACTACGTATATAAAGACACATGCCATGATGCCGTAGCCCGTTACAAAAATACTCATCCCTTAAACATAATGTAACGAGAGGAACGTAAAACTATATTCATTTGTGTATGAAGAACATCACACAATAGCCTCATTTCAGTAGGTTAATCTTTCCAACTGCAAACTCGCTAAGTTGGTTTTGTCTGCCTAATATGCCTCGCCTCTTTCAGCTATTATCCCTTTAAACATTAAATGTTATCAGCGGCACAGCTTTTTGGAATAACTGCAGGACGTCAAAGATGCAGGCCGCAGCAGCAGCAGCGTAAAACGATACATTACCACCGCCACCACTAACAAAAAACGCTTTCCCTTTCACTTCAAAAAATGTTACCATGTTATCAACATGACCGTTTTAGTGCACGTTGCCTCCATCCAATATCCATATTCTACCAACCATTGTGTTATGTTTGCTATCTACTTCTTGGAACACCGTAGAAACACACACCTTCCAAAATACAAACCACAAGCAAAGCCGATGAAGATGGGGTCGGTGGTGTAGGTGTACATGAACACAAAGTCGGGTTTCCTGTTACCAATTCTACCGCAGCAGCTGCTGCTTCAAAAATGCTAATGTTTATTTCTCTCTCAGGGTTAGGATGCAGCGGATTTTCGTCATCGCGTCATCATCATCATCATCAACAATAATAACAACAACAACGTAATGAGAAGTGTGCGGCTAGAATGAAATAAAAAATTCAATGGGCGGCGTGGAAGTTCAGTGGAGTAATGATCTCACAAAAAAACCCACTGACTCATAGCGATAGTGAAAGTAAACAGAGGGGTGTAGGTACTAGGTACGCTGTTTTGTTATCTGTACAACACCGAGTTCATGAAGCCGGTGAGGAAAGGTACTGAAATTGAGCTCTAGCTAGACTGCTACAATTTAATTTGTGAGATAAAATAACCATCTCTTGTGTAACTTAAGCCGTTGCTCATCCGTTGCATTTGTTCCTTATCCTGGTAAGACTCTACGCTGCGCTGCTGCTCTAAAACGCTTAGCACCACCAGGTGCCCAATACTGAGAAGCATTTTATAATATTTTTTGACTAACTGTTAAGGTTAAAAACGATTATTTTCTTTCGTTTCAGTGTGCAGGTCTTCTTATGATTATTATCCCAGAACAAAAGCTTGAAGCAGCTACACAACAGTGGCAACATTTTTTTATCCGTCCATGGAGTTGATAGAATAGTAGCGAGTGATTCACCAAGGATCTCCCAACCTCTGCTCATCTTTTATTTCCTCATTTTGCTCGGCTCCTATTCTCTCGCATCTCTCTATAATATTTCGCCTTCTCCGTGCCGTGAACTGTGCAGTACCACCACACCGAGGTTGCTTGTGCGCGTCCCTCGCTATATATACAAGCGTATAAAACGAACAAATGTACCTCAAGGGAAATCAAGCGTGTTTAGAAATGGACGAAGAGAAGCGGCCATAAAATTGACATAATGCTCCCTCCACAATGGCACCAACAAGCAAACCAGGTTTTCTTCGTTTTCTTTAGAAACTAAACCCAACCAGCTAACTACACAAAACCCGCAAAAGAACACACACATACACATATTATACGCTCACACACACACACAACGTTTGTATTGACAATAGATAAATTGCTAAGAGAAAGAGATAAAGACGATACGACGAATGTGCATAGTAATAGGTTACACGAAGAAAATAAGGGGGAGATAAGAGAATCCTGTGGGCAAAGGGGGGAATAACAGTTGCCTTTTGGTACGTTGCCGTTTTATGATATAACATCCAGGGAGAGTCGTTATAATAGGAAGAATAAAGTACACTCAAGCTCTTTACGAGACTTTTTAGCATGTGAAAATTGTGCGTGCTCCATGAAAAATCAAGAGACAGACGGGAAGGCGAGGAAAAGCTCTTTAGAGCAAGTGCTGGACAGACGGAAAATATATTTTTAATGGTCTGTTAAATTACTGTCAACTACTGGAGCTTTGTGTCGACACACACACAAAAGAACAAAATGACAACGTGACAGCGGGACCCACGCATTTTCCCGGCTGTTTTCTGTGACCTAATATTTTACGTGTGTGTGTGTGGTCTTAAAGTTTTGACTATTTTTGACGATATTTAGGTACATGTTTTTTTTACCTGAATAGAATAGAGAAAATGGAGTGTATCACGTCATATTAAATGCCATTTCTCAGAGTATGTGTGTTTGGCTTCTTGACACTTTTTTGTTTGTACTACGGCTCAGGGCTCACAAGGAAATGTAGTAAGTAGTCTGAAATGGTTTCTATATTCTTGTTGCTGGGACAAGAAATGTAATATCCTGTGTAGGTACATCAGCAGGATCTTCCAGAAACTTTTTATATATTGCGCAACATATGAAGGGGGCTTTTTCCTGGGAGTATAGGAGAGGTTGCCCTCTTTGCATGAAGACATGTATATTTCCTACAGCTTTTCGTCGAATAATTTGCTACTTTTCGACTACATAACATCTTTCAAATAAAAATCAAATGTAAATTTGACAAAAATTATTCTTCATTTATTCGACGGGCACGCAAGTTTTCGTGCGGTAACTCAAGTTATATTACGGGAAAATGTTTCATTTCCGCATTATTTTGTCCGTCACGATCTTTAATTTCCTCAAAATGTTCGTCGATTTGGGTTGCAAAATGCTATGATTCTAAGTTTATTGTCTGGAGTCAATAAACTTTCAATTTGTCGGTAGCATATGCATATTTGGCTATATACCAGTAGAATCTGTCTTGTAGTTACGGCGGTTAGAGGGGGAAGGGAACTTCTCAACGTACCTTTGATTCTGTATTCCGTTTATATCTTAACTTCACACATGAATCTAGAAGCAACTTGGGTTTCACTTTCAAGTCATAATGAAAAAGGTGGAAAACCAGATGGTAAAGTCAAAGTTTCAAACAGACTTTAAAAAACCATCGAATCTATTTTAGGGAGAAATACCTATATATTTTTTGCAATTCACTTGAAGCAAATTCCTCTGTCTGTGGCGGTACCGAATATTTGAAGAATGTGTGAAGCATGTTACATTTCTCCCCACCGCATCGAACTGCAACGGCCGCGTCGTCTGGTTAAATATTTGAAGCAACTAATAACCCACGCATTGTCAGGAAGGAGGTACAGTTATGGATTGTAAATAATGTCTCGCCGGGCTTGCCGCCTAAAGTACATTTATTATTTGACCGCTGACAATTTCCTAGTCCATTTTTGGACATGTTGGCAATAGGGATTAACACAAAAAAATGACTCCGGTTGAGAGAAAAAAGCGACCCGTTGCTGTTATCAGGAATTTCAGTTGTAACTGATTCCCCCGCCGGAGCTGCACACTCGTCGTAGTTGGTAGAATCACGTACTCTTTGTGATGTAACAGAACAGAAGCGACCAGTGCAAGGGAACTCTCTGTCGACCAAAAAGTAGTATCTTGGTCCACGTTCTCACTTTACAAGAATACTTTCCGCCAGTTAGTGGATGAAAACGATTGCTATCTTGTAGGGACTCTGCTCTATCTACTGCTACCAAACTGGTGAAACACGACGACACGAGCTGTAGGTATGAAAAACCATCAGCGTGTGTGTGTAGTGTGTACTAGTAAACCATGTAGTGGAGGTCGAAACAAGCCACTTGTACTCCACTACCACCAATTCTTCTAAAAAAGCTAGAAAAGCTGACACAACTAAATTTTCTCCGTTTTCATGTTGGTAGCCCCCAATGGGCTTTTGATCCTCTCTCATTTCCCTCCGTTTCATAGTTCGACCTCCTCTTCTCTTTTTTCCTACGTTTGTGATTCACTTTTGCCTCGCAAAGCGTATAGTTGTGTGTGTAAG
>JAHZNB010003687.1:0-10552 GCA_027744295.1 Callyntrura guangdongensis
CATGAATTGCATCGTTAGTGGTTCGCTCGTGTTTTCGAATTATGCTTGGAAGACTTGTCTTGAATGAGCAACGTCTGCACTGGTGTTCCGCAGGACAAAAACAATGTTGTCTCTCCCAGTGGCGATACATGTCTTTATAGCCGTTAGACGTCTGATTCTCCTTACATAACGAGCACCAGTACAGATTCCAGGATCCAGGGACATTTCTTTCACACGCAAAACGGTAATGTGTGAAAGTCATAAACTGCCGCGAATCTGGGGCTGCCCTCATGTAACGTTCTCTAACAACTGTGATAACAATACAAAATTATAGCACATAAAATAGTGATTTTAATATACGTTGAAGATTTTTTTTAAAACACTTAACACTTACTTCCATAAACAAGGTCGTACACTTGTTGAGTTGTTCGTATCATGTTTTGCATTCTTGACATTGCAAATTGTGTCACCTCTTGTGTAACATGGCCAATCAGACGAAGAATTAAAGTTTCCAACGATGTCTCCTCTGCAACATCACCAAACTCACGGTGTATTGCAGCGTCGTAGTTATCCTCTGGTGGTATAGGCGGTGGTGTCTGGATTCCTTGTGCAGCCAGCTGAGCCTCACTTGTTGACTGTTGACGCGCTCTTAGCAGGGCAAGGGAAGACGCACTCGTTGTTGGCCGTGGTTCTGGCTCACGTTGTTGAGGACCTTTTTGGGAACCTTTTTGTGAACCTTTTTGGGAAGGTTGTTGTTGGGAGCCTTGTTGGGAGCCTTGTTGGGAGCCTTGTTGAGAGCCTTGGTGGGAGCCTTGATGTGAACCTTGATGTGAACCTTGATGTGAACCTTGTTGGGAACCTTGTTGTGAACCTTGTTGTGAACCTTGTTGAGAACCTTGTTGAGAACCTTGTTGAGAACCTTCATGTGAACCTTCATGTGAACCTTGATCTGAACCTTGATCTGAACCTTGTTGGGAACCTTGATGTGAACCTTGTTGTGAGCCTTGTTGGGTAGTGGGATTTGTTGGTTTTTGCAGCTGTTGTTCTCTCTCTGCTCTGCTTGTTGACGGCCGTTGGTCGTCCTGGTTCTGTCGCGGGGCACATTTGGTTTTTGTTGTTTGTTGTTGTTCTTTTTTATCCCCCTTGCTCGTGACTCTACGAGTGCGTGTGCCTTGGCCACTGATTGCTCCGTATGGCTTGCATCCTACCATAATAGGTTCGTTGTCTGATTGATAACCACCTACAACTTCATCAAGATGACCGTCTGGTTCAACCATAATTCGCGGTGGAAGTCCACGTACGTAATCTCCCGACTCGGCTCCAACCCTTCGGAGAACCCTTACGGGTTGAGAATTGGATCGAACAGATGCAGCAAAATCTTCTAAAAAATCATTGGTCAGTGAACTTGCTCGTTCCCGTGATGGGTATTTCGCTGTATAGCATCTTATAGCAGCCAACTCTCCCTCACTGTACCCGTCATAGATGGCACTGATTGCATCTTCGTCGTAGCGAAATATCATCCATCGGGGGAGGTGGTGATTCGGACGACCAGGGAGGGAACTTGCCACAACATAAATCCATGTGCCTTTCGCGTTTTTATAGCACTCAATTATTTCTCCTTGGATGTTTATTGGGTTTCCTCTTCCGTCTGTGTGGATGAATATGATGTTATCGCCGGGTTCAAAAACGTGATCTTCAATGTATCCTAGAGGGCGTGTTCTACCCAACGCAGCATACGACTGGTTCAGAGGTGGACGCACACGTGTACGAAAATAAAAGCGACGTGGTTCTGCAACAACAACAAAGACTTCATGTACTAACAGTGTTTAATTTTTTTCAAAAGGAATCACACACAGACACATACCTGGCAGATTGTCCTCACTTTCAAGACGTCCAATCCTGCCCGTGCAATCCTTTCCCTTGCAAAGGCAGCACTAACAAAAAAATAATTAAAAAAACGTAACATCTAAGTAATATAAATCAAACATAATCGTTGCAGTGTAAAAATATTAATCTTACAGGTTGTTCTGCCGCGGTTTTATAGATGCATTCGTAATCATATCCGAGCTCTTCTCCTGGCCTTATGTTTTCGATTGATCTAATCATCATTACCATTGTGTCTCCTTTGGTGAAGGGTAATGCTTCGCAATTGGGATTGCACGAGTGATTTATCCTTGTGCAAATTGACCCTCTTTTGAAGCCCCATATCTCAATCCCAGTTTTCCCAATTGTAATGTGGTGGTTCTTCTCGTCTTCAGGTATTGGAGTACCAGTAAACTGCAACTCTCCGGTGTACTCACCAATGATGGTATTCTTGGGGATTTCGTCAGAAGCTAAAACGCACCATCCCTTATCAGTCTTCTTACCCAGATAAGTCTTTGTCCCAGCAGCCCAATTACTCCTTGACCATCTAGTGGAAACAAATGTTTAATCAAAATACAAAAAAAACAATATTTCGGTTTAAAAAAATCAGAATCATTACTTACAGGTTATTATGGCATTCGGGGCCACAATCGCTGGGACACGACACTAGATTGCTCCTATTTCGACAGAATCTGTCCTTCAGACACTTTGCCTGGCTGTAGAGTTCAATGCCACATTGACACTGTTTTGCCTGATTTCGTTCCTGGTTTACAAACCGTCTCAGTTCATTACGGACGTCAGAGTTACCTACACCTGAATTTAAACAAAAAAGAATATTCTGTAGCTGAAACACATGACAAGCATAATTATTAGGTTAGGTTATTAGGTTAAGTTACAGGCGTCACTTACAATTTTCCAAGTATTCATAGTTTGCTTTAAGTGCGGACTCCTGTTCGCTCATTGCAGGTTTTCTCCATACACGTGGTGGTGTAGCCATTTTAATAGGTAGAGTCGAACTAAAGATTCAGAATTAGATTTAAAAAATATATTTAAATAAAAAGGTCGTAAAACAGGTTTAAAGTCGTAAGTCGATTTGTTGCGTATCATAAAGTGCGAGAAAAAATCTTTGTACCTCGTCTCAAATGACGAAATGTGAAAACCCCAACTGGAAATCATAAACTTTGAAAGAAAAAAAATCAAGAAACCAACCTCGGTTTAAAATGCATTTTTTCGTTTATTGTATCCATGGCATGAAAAGTGAACCCTGGCTTGCACAACGGTGAATCGGTACGTATGCACGTATGTTCAATTTCTTTAAAAAGGCCCAAACTGTTAAAAATTATTTAGATCAAACAAATGTAGGTTAGCAAGGGTCAATTCAGTCATTCTGATTTTGGACGTTATGCTTTTATATTACAAAAATACTCAAAGGTCAATCCATGAAAATTGCTATTATTTACAATTGACAATTATGATAATGAATGACAAATAATATCAGGTAGTAGAATTAAAGCAGTAAAGTAACTGCGATCACAAGCAGTATTTTGATTTTAAAAACAAAGTTTAAACTTTGCTTCTCTTGTAAAATCTTTTAATTAATTATCTTTGTAAAAAGGCATACTAAGATGGTTAAATATAAAATTGGCGATCATGGCTTTGACCCTTTCCCCAAAAAATTTATAAACGAGATTATCCCTGTCTAACAAATACCAGAAGGATCAATAAGCAAAAGAGAAAGTAGCAACCCAGTTCATTATTATTTATAAGTGTTTTTAAAAAAATTGCAATTTTTACTTATTATAATCTCATTATTTAATGATACTGAGAAATTAATTTACTTTATTTGATAGAAAATTCATATTGCATATAATAAATAAACGGTTACAGATTTTCTTATTATTATTAGAAACAGATGGACAAGTAAAGAAAACATTTAAACTTTATAGCAATTTGATTTAATTTGTAAAAGAAATTCTTTCTGGTAAAAAACACATCTACCTCATTTCATTAGACCAGGACAGTCTATTGCCGTCACGCACTAGAGGAACACGCAACTCTTTAAAAATGGAGTAAAGACGTTTGTAATCTGGGAGGCCTGAATTGAATAATGTTTTAGGATGGGCTACAAAGAAAAGAAAGTGTTTTGCACGTGACATGGCGACATTCAATCGCTTCGTTTCTCGTAGGAAGCCAATGTCGTGTTGGGAGCCACTTCGACATTCTACAAACATACAACATAAAGTATTTATTGCAAAATGTTTGAAAATTTAGAATTTTTGGGAAATTCTAAAAGGTTGGTACCACTAACCTTCAGAATTTCGTCCGACACCAATAAGTTTTTGATGACATGTGTCTGCGCCTCGTACATGGTAATGATGCTGATTTGTGTCATATTAATCCTGGCGTTTTTCAGACGCAGTAAGATCTCCCGGATACATACAGCTTCCGGGTGGTTAACTACAGAAGTCTACAAATGCAATATTATTTTGTAATTGAGGTTTCGTATAAATCAATTGTTGTTTTTTTAAAAGAAAGCTTTACCTTTACTCTTGTCTCATTTCCGTTAGTGTACGTATATACTGCAAAATTGCATTTTTTCAGCTCAGGACACGCAGTATACATTTGAGGCCAATCACGTTCATAATTCCTACCCAAAACACTTTGGTCATTGATGAGCCGGTCTCCATACATGAAGCTTGATATCATTTTACCAATAAGAGGCGCCATCCGGTACTATCTCTCCAGCATAGTAAAAACATTATTCGATTTGATGATGTCTCTGTTGAAAATAAAAACCAAGATTTACGGGTGCACGGTTGTGTGTTTGTGAAATTTTAAATAAAAAAAATTACGTGGCCAGCATCATCTCCATCAACGAAACGCCAAGACACGCATTACGAGCTCCAAAGGTTTTAACAGTTGGTCCTAGTTGACAATTGTCACCTGCAAGGCAGATCCTACACGGGTTGAATTACATGATCTTGATACTGTCTGGCACTGTGACCAATGACGCCTCATCTATAAATATAGCTGACAAAAGTCGGCGTTTTTGATCCAATAGTGGTAAGAGCCGGTTGAGCCTCATATCACACGCAGTAGACAATGTACATACAATAACATCGTACTGGATCAGGACTTTTGTCGTTATTCCGTTGACATGTCTTTGTAGGCGAGCCCTTTCATTTTTTTTCAGCATTGTCGTATCATGTTTGTCTATTACTTTAGGGGTAAGCAGAAACTTTGCACAATAAGAGATTTTATAAGGAATAGTATGAACAAAAAAAAGCAAAATAAATCAATAACTTACATTTCATAATATATGCAATTTGACCCCGTTGCGGACGATAACCTTTGAACTCCTTTACTTTTTCGTGGAGCAAATCTCCTCTGTACTGATGCTTGTCTATCAACCTTTCTTTTCCATTTGAAAACATCCTCACAATTTTCATACCGATGCCAAGTTTGTGATTGACACGGAGAAGACTGTCAAACGCTACGTCTGCTGCGTAGTTTGAAGGACATGTCAGAAAAATGACACCCTTTTCAGCAAGGAACAAGGTGGCGATTGCGTGGCATATTGTTGTAGTTTTTCCGGTACCTGGAGGTCCTTTCACCACTGATATCCGGTTTTGCATCATCCTATCAACAGCCGCCGCCTGAAATGATTATTGTGATCATTTATTTTAAAAATATGATATTGGGAAAAAACGAACAAATAAGATATAATTTGTTTTTTTATGTAAGTGTTATTTAAAACTTGAGGCTCGCCCTTGACCAAGCCCTTTTGTAAATGTGTATTTTTGGAAAAAATAAGAAAACTGACACAACGATTTTAGTAATAATCGCTGAAAAAATATTCAAAAATCTTGCCGACTGAGAAAACCTATACACACTCTCTAAAAGCATGAAAATTGAATTGTGTGGCATATGCAAATGTTCCGACATGACACACCTGATTCTCGTTCAGCGCACTCCTGATCCGATCCACACCAGGGCCGCTAGCTGATTTCACATTCAGCATTCCCAGACGGGAGGTGTCGACGATGTCATCTTGAACAAGAAGGTAATTAAGGAATCGGTACTCTGTATGTGGTGTGGATTTCCATTCACTGAGTACTCGTCCTTTATCTGAAGGATCTTGCTTTGGTATGTCTTTTTTAAAAAATCTGATCCCACAATTGGCAAAGACACAATCTTGATTATTTGTATCCAAAAGTTCAGGAATTGCCTGGTCATCTGCTTCCCCTGCCAGGAAATCTTGATCTTCTTCAGGCTCAGAATCGTCACAGTCGTCGTCCAGTATTGCAGGAATTGCTCTGGTGCTAGCTCCGTTGTTGCCTTCACGTCCAATCATCCAAACATCGAAAGTTGCAAAGAATTGATTCATTGCGACGTGAGTAGGCAAAAGACAATAAATCTCCATCGTGTAGTCTTTAGAGTTTGCAGCTATAACCCTTGCATCGGTTTCGTGAACCTTTATTTCTCCATTCACCTAATTAAATAAAACAAATTGTTAATTGTTAATGATTAGAAAATTGAATTAATATCTTTTTAAAATAATTAAATCATTTACATTCAACTTCCAATTAAGCTGGAGCCCGACATGGCAGGTAGTCAAATTTGAGTTGATGCAATCTAGCAGGTCTATTGAAGTTTTATATAAGTCCAACAAAATGGTACACTTCCAGAGTTTCAAATCGAATGGAAGTTGACTCGCAACGGTGTCTGGTAAGAGCTCGACACTACAGATATATCCAGTCCAGAATTTCTCGTTCGATAACGGTAGCGATTTCTCCCAGTTTGTGAGGCATTTTCTTGTGGCTCTTTTTTGTGTACTTGGGGGCCTCGGCACCAAAATATACATACCATGCCGATCAACGCAAGTGCCAGGTGAGACGTACACTCGGAGTACAACGTTGACAAAGCCATTTTTGGTAGGACTAATATCCAATAGCTGTGATTTTCTGTTTTGCTCGGTTCTTGTAACTTTGTAATGCAGTTGCTCATATCCTGTTTCTTTAATTTGTAGTCCGGTCTATGAATTTAAAAATCAATGAACGAAACACAAGTTATATTCGTTTGTCTTTGCATTTTTGAAAAATAATTTTGTTTTAACATTTTACCGTTGGCATTAAGGTGACTGTTGAAATTTCTTGGATTCCTAGACGAGACCAAGTACGAGAACTCCTGACACTTAGTTTGACAATGTATACATTCCGTGGCTTTTGCTTTATCTTCACTTGCTCCAGAAAATTAACAGAGTATACTTTTCCTACAACCTGTTGAGAGTGAAGCGCAATCTTTGACTCCCTTGATTCTAATCGCATGGCCGAGTACGCAGAGTGTTCAAAGTGGCGAGTGTCATGGTACTGGGGAACCAAACCAGCGACCATTGGGGCGAGGGGGTTCCCAAAGTTCTCTAGAAACCCGTCATATTTTTCCAAAACCTTTGCAGCCTTGTTCAGAAAAATAAGACGCACAAAATCCCGTTCTGGATGTCTGTATGGGCATCTACAACAAGAAATTTTTTTTTTTTTTGAAATAACACAACATTACACATTCAGAAAATGGCATAATTTATTACCCTTCGACTGGACACTCGCATTTTGCAGCCAGCCATCGTAGGTCTGCGTCAACTCCAAGAATATTATACAGCGTGTTGCATGTATGGCAAACTGTAGACAACTGTCCGATGTATGGTTCTGATTGATCATAAAATCTTTTAAAAAGCTGTGTATCGCACACAGTTGCAGAGATGTCAGCGAAAGGAATGAAGCCATGTTTAACAAGTAAACCTGGAACCAACAATTTCAAGTGCTTATTATAAACAAGTGCTAAGGACGAAAGGGATCCTATAGTTGTTACTCAAAGTCTTTTACGTACCCTTTATGTCCAGCATTGTGTTACCTATTCCAAGTCCACAGTTGGGATTGAGTTGGCACTTGACTGGCTTCCCGTCCTTACCAATAGTGTAAACATCCGCATAAGAGAACAAGTGGTTTTTGGTGAACAAATTCTTGGCCTGGACTGCTTCCAGAACGGTCATGTACTCGACATCAGTGTAGACAACATCTTTTCCTCTTTTTACTTCAGTTACGGCAACCACCCTACCAGGCTCGGTGATGTGCTTTCTTTCGATTTCTTGTTTGTACTGGAATACAGAAATATTAATGAGGACTTTTTGGGTAACAGACTTTGCAAAGTTATAGTTGCTGCACACTTACCCATATCCTAATCGTCTGTGTTAGGGCATTCAATCCACCCAGAAACTGCAGGAATTTTGATTGAAAAATTTTGATGACTTCACCCCCAACCTGCCCACTTATCAATGCCTTATAAGTCATGTAGTTGTTGTGATCCATTTGGCCGTCTGGTTGACGACAAATTCCAAAATCCTGAACATAAATTATAAATGAATTGATAAAAATGGACAAAATACTTTGTTCATATCGGCACAACTTATTACAACTTTAATGTTTTTCAGTACACGGTCTGTACTTTTAACCAAGTATACTTTAAACTCACTCTATCAACGACCGTTAACGACTTTTTTTCATTGATGATGCATCGTAAATCGTCGTACGCCAATGGAGCATCGAAAATGACAGCAACATCTCATTTTTCAGTGTTTGAGTACTCCTCAACCCTCGGACTTTTGCCGGTCATCTCGATAACATCTAGTGGATAATTAAAGGAACACAAACATGGAATTTTAACTTTTAATCGTGACCGAATTATTACAATTGTAATAATATCAATAAACAACTGCCATTTATTTTTACTTACCGTTAACGATCACTTTCAAGTCGCTCTTCTCATCGTCTTTAAATAAACCAAGTGGTTTTGTGCTTTTTAAATAAATTCCTGGATAAATATTGTCCCCCATTATTGTAAAATTGTCGTTTTTTAAATAAAAAGATCAAACTAAAATCACTGGTGATAAAAGAGAAAATTAAATTTTCTCCAACAATTATTTGTGCTTAAAAAATCGTAAACTCTTAAAAGAAAACTAGTAAAAACGACAATGAAGTAGTTGGTGTGGATAATAAGAGAAAAGTTCAATCTCACGAGAGAAGTGAGCAACTGAATAAAGAGTGCTTCTTGCTCACACGACGACTTGAGCGACGAGAGTCATAGAAGAGGAGAGAGAACAACCAAGACTCGATCTGAATTGGTTCGAAGATTGTAAGCACTATACGTCGGCCAAGCAAGCAAACTGTAAAATAAAGGCTGCTGCGGTACAAGAAATACAGCAGTGTCTCAGACAGCAACGTCATGACTACATACAAAGGGTAAGCTATGAGTCATCATCATACAGACCACACATGCAAACGTTTTTGTGCTTGCATTTTCCTGAATTGCACACATACTATACAATATAGGCCTCATACACACTCTCCACTGCGTTCACATGCACGAAAAACGATTGAAAGTGAGTAGGGTTCGATGGCAAAACTAATATTCAAAAATACTGTCAACGGATGATATGATGGTCAGATTTAACGTTTTACTGGAATAAATTGTATTGTTATTTTCTTTTTAACTAACATGAAAGTAAAATCAAATCTTTTATGTGTAAATAGATCGGTATCAGGAAATTCTTTTGTTTTATTCGACTTTAAATGAGTACATTTTGATTAAAAAGGGAAACAATTTGAAAATGATTATGCAGACATTTCTCATGTTTTTTGACCCATAATAAAATACTTGATAAATGCTGTCATCGGAGTAATATGTGGTCAGTGACATACCCATTGCATAGAAAAATGAACAGCACATGAGGGATCGGTCAAATATTACGTAGGCAATTACACTGTGTGAGGTATATCACACTGATTACACCGATTACCTCACGTTCTAAATAGATGCTCCCTTAATGGGTGTAATATCACTGGCTCCACAAGAAATAGCTCTTTTAAATTTCTCCAGAAATGAAAAAGCTCTAACTTTTTTTTATCCAGGCATGAAAATAAAACTTTTTAAAGTTGTAAATAGGCACTCCTGATGAGTATTATTAAAATTTAAAGAGACTGCGTCATAGACCATAGGTTGCGGAACCGGTGGGACGGGGGGTCAAATCCCCTCTAAAATATTACTTTAACATTGCAGGATAGAGAGCAAACTCCCTCCAAACTCCCCTTCCAAACTCCCTCCAAACTTTCTCCAAACTCCCCTTCAAACTCCCTTTAAACTCCCTTCAAACTACCCCTTTTAACTCCCTTTAAAGTCCCCTCCAAACTCCCTTTAAACTCCCCTCCAAACTCCCTCCAAACTCCCTTTAAACTCCCCTTTAAACTCCCTTTAAACTCCACTCCGTCTATGTATCTCTCCTGTGTTGATCCACTTTCCATGTAAAATATTGCGCAAACACTAATACGCAATATTTTATATAGAGAAGGGTACAACACAGGAGAGATACACAGACAGAGCTAGCGAGTAGTTCGAACGACTCGCTAGCTCCGTGTGTGTATAGTATACTGTATACCACCACTTTAGTGATGGCTGTATTAAATTTGGCATTTATATCTACTTTTAACAGTTGCAATTCAACGTTTATCTTCTTTACACCTTAATTACATAACTCTAATTTACTGTTGTGTTGATTTAAAGGGAAATGAATTTCTAAAGGAAAAGAATTACAGCAAAGCCATCGAATGTTATTCTGAGGGTATTCGGTGTGATAAACAAAATGCTCTCCTGTATTCCAATA
>JAHZNB010003688.1:0-12548 GCA_027744295.1 Callyntrura guangdongensis
TTATTGAGTTTCAATAAACCGTTCGGTAAAATTGTAAACCTTATTGAGCTAAGATTAGGACTCGCCATGCGACCCCTAGTGGCGACCGTTTTTAAAATTTTGCTCCAAATCTTACGTCTATTTATTTTCCGATTTTTCACCTTTTTTGGGCTCTAGCGGTCGTCACAGTCACTAAAATTCTCAACAAATTACAAATTCGTACTCAGCGCATAAAAATGTATTAACCTACAAACCTACCAATTATCAGCGAAATTGATGACAAAAAGTTTGAGATTGGAACCAAT
Source organism: Callyntrura guangdongensis (assembly GCA_027744295.1). Lineage (NCBI taxonomy): Eukaryota > Metazoa > Arthropoda > Collembola > Entomobryomorpha > Paronellidae > Callyntrura > Callyntrura guangdongensis. Next base: position 285 of record JAHZNB010003688.1, read on the forward strand.
GCAGATTAAGTAACGGAGACTTTACTAAAATTCACCATAACGATATTGGGAACACGAACATATAAAATTTAATTACTCAATATGACTGATGAGTTTCGCTATTATGCGAAATTTAAAAAACACGGCAAATCTTATTGTGAATAGCTTTAGACACAACTCATCCGCCATTAGGCATAACAACGAAGTTTCAAAATATTGCTATTTTTGGCGGTTTTTAATGTTCTCATGTCGAGCTGTCAAGTATTAAAAAAGTATCAAATTTGATGACGTTATTTGATTCATTATGATGAGAGTTATGAGCAAATCTGGCTGGGAATTACGTACATACATTTACTTGTACTGTTTGTATTGTCTTACAGGTGCGAGCGGTTTTGTATTAATGCTTATTTGTACCCCCCACACTTAATCAGGTTTCTTCGCCACTGAAAAGAATGAAACAAGCAACCTCGCAATTGTACACTTCTACCATCAACAGCATTTCTCTTTGCCGGTTGGATTCGGCCAAGGGGAAGGGGGTCAGTAAAATTTTCCGTTTTTCAAGATTTTTTCACTGAAATTCAGAATTCTCAGAATTTTCCTAGAATATCGCCGAATATCATAGGATTATGTGGAATTTTATAATTTTTTTAGATTTATCGACTAAGACTCGATAGTCTAAACGTCACTCTTGTACTATACTTTAGTCTAGCAATACGTCACCCATAAAAACGAATAATTTACGTATTCTTTCAAATGAACAGTTCACCTAGATTGATTTACAACATTAAAAATTATTGTGTAGGTTTATAATTATTTTTGAATACATGTGTATGTAAAATTTATAAAAGCGAAGGACGAGTTTTCTGGATCTCGTATTTTTAATGTCTCATTTCTTTCAATTAAATATTGTCAGTTTCAAAATTCCAATCGTATCTTACAGTTTACTTTGCTAAGCAAATTTAATTTGTTTGTTACAGTTTTAGATTAGTTATGTTAACCAAATTTTCCTGAAAATAAAATAAAGTAAAATAAACTGTATAGAGACGCCGATAAAAGTTTTGTATTGTTACATGCTGATTGAGGTGATAAGCATATTTTAATATTTTGGCTTGTCAGTTGACCTGATATCGCCATACAAAATTGAGCTAATTTGGATAAAGTTTAATTTTTGACCCCCAAACGACCCTCTTTGCCCCTTCCAAATTTGCTCAAATTGCACCTCCAGAGATATCACTAACCTAAGGCTTCTGTGTGCCAAAGTGGAGCCAAATCGACTGAAGTGTCTGGCATGTTGAGTGATGACAGACGGGCGTACAGACAAATTCGCTAATCTCAATACTCCAATGAAATAAATTTCATCTGCGTAATAATGCGACTACAGGGCTTCTATATGTTATAAACGATGTAATAGTAAAAGATGTTTGTTTCGGTTGAGGGACAAGAGACAATCTATTGACTAATGACAATTGACAAAATTAATAGCGAATTTAGAGTAGTTGTGAGACTTAACGCATAAAAATCCCCTTGCTGCCTAGACTAACAGAAAAGTTTACCATGATCACCCTGCAGCATTTTATTTTCTTTCTGCGCCAATGCAATGTCAACAATCTCGCCACCACCTTTCCAAACTTTCCAAACTTAACAAAACTCCCTTTCTCGCCAAACTTTCTCCTGCTCGCTCCCACCACCTCCCTCAAACATATACCAGACAATAACGCTGTTTACGTCGTCAGTGGCATAATATCATACTCGAAAGAAAGTGTGTGTGCTTGTCGCTTGTAATCGAGTGTGGCCGGAACGGACTAATAAACTGGCAAGTAAAATGAGACTTTACCTATGTTACTTGTGTGGCGCAGCCTTCTGCATCTTGCTTCCTCAACGTCCCTTACACCAAATTGCTTCTCACCCTCACCCCACCTAGCTTTTTGGCTTAAGAAGGTGGCAAATGTGAGGGTACAAAGAGAATTACAATAATTACAACAATAAAAAATAAATACATACAAACAACCATTTCCAAAGGCACAAACGATGAAGGTTGAATTTTTGCATGGCTCATGGCATGCAACGGTATGTCACGTATCCTTTTTATCTGTGGCTACTTATTACTCAGCTTTTCATTCGAATCAACCCTTGTTGGCTCAGTCTGCGTGTGGTCGGTCACCAGCTTTGTTATATATTGGCCCTCTAATAGAGACTAATTGTAAGAGTAGCTCTCTCTGCAATAAACTGGAATTCAAAGACTTTAGCGTCCGAGAATAGGTTTTATGAAATAGTAATCTTTTCAGATTTGGACTGTTTTTAAACGAGAAGAGTGTAGAACTCACATAAACGTAACTTTCGTAAATAATGTACATCATGCTGTCTCATGATGCCCCATAAACTCGTACTGTTATGGGCTCGTGTCTCAGTGTCTATAATGTACAAGTGAACATGCAAATGTAAATGCATGTGACCTGGTGACCCCCATATATCCGGTCAGAAGTGACATCTAGGGTTGAAATTCCAATCCAAGAGAGATGATTGACCTAAGGTACCCGTGTACCAAATTTGGTTAGATTATGTCAAGTAGAACAAAAGTTATAGTGTTTACAGACAGACCGACAGACCGACGGACAGACAGGCATGATTCCAATCTCAGTAACTTTCTAGCTTACGCTTTACGAAAGTTAATAAAATAATGCATGTGAGCTGAGTTGAAATAGTAGTGATAGCGTAGTGTGATACTGCATGTGGGACAAATATTTACGGAAGCAAGAATAATTGGCGCAGAGAATCCTCGTTGCCCCAAAGCAGCAGCGGAAGATATTGTTTTATCATCCATCACTCTAATTCTTTAAAGCTGAAGCAATCTTTTACAGCATCTATCTCACTGGAATCGTACTTTTGAATCGATTCTTATCCATGAAATTGAAATTGAGTCGTAAATAGCGTGCCATCGTATAAATGATGTTAATAAGCAATACTAAAATGCGTTTACATGGATAAGCCAAACTACGGTACAAAACTGTTTCTGTAACAACTGAGTGAGCAAAGTTAGTTGTATAAATTAGCAATCTCGGGCACAATCAAAGCGACAAGTGGTAATAGTAGCAGAGGTGCAGGTGGTGAGAAATTAACGAATCCACCGATGTGTAAAGTTTTCCATTATGATTCCATCTCCATGTAGGGGTCTAGGCCCATAGCGCACAAAATCAACTGCGCACATGCGTACACTGGGTAATTTTGGAAGTTATCCCTCTGCCGCGAAAGTTACTGAGCTGATGTAAGTCCAGCAACTTATTATATAACATTTCCAGCCACCTTTTGTGAACTTTCCAGCAATATCTCCCTACAATGCTCTACCCTTACTCCTGTTTGTATCATAAATAAAGTTTTGTAAACCGTAGTGTATGCACATCTAGCGTATCGTAGCGTAGCGTAGTGTAGTATTAGCGTTAAAGTCTGTCAATTTAGTTTTAAGATTTGACCCCCAAGGGGTTCACTCCAAATGCCCATCTTCGAACTTGACCGAGCTATGGTTCATGCCTATCGATTGGCGAAAACAGAATTTGATAATTCCATTCCCTCCAAAAATTCCTTTGCCTTCAAGAGTTTTAATGTACACGGACGGCCGGAAGGCCTCGATAGAGGAAAATTATATAGTCGCACAAGTGTGCCTGAATAAAATACGCCAGTATGTTGTTGCAACGAAAGATTCGGAACAAAAAATCAACCTCGTTTCTTACGAGGGACACTCACGAGGTGATTTCAATGGATCGGCTTCATATTTTCAGACATAGTAGCCCTAGTTAAGATAACTCTTTGTGCCAAGTGTCGAGCTACAACGCCTAATAGTTTTGGAAAAAAATAAAAAATAAAATTTTCCACTGAAGATTTTTGGATCATAGTAATTTTTGTCATGCACTCCAAAGGAGTCAAAATAGGTCTTTGAGTCATTTCTATGTCGTGTAATGTTGGCAGCGACATTGGAATCATTAATTGAGTTTAAAGTATTTAGTTTCTTTGATAGTTTTATATGGTGTAGAATTTCAAAAACCTAGTATAGGGGGGACCCCCAGCTTATCCTCATATTTACATGTTAAACTCCATAAGGTTTGAGAAAAATGTTCAGTGGCAAATCTAATTTTTTATTTTTTTTCCAAAACTGTTTGGCGTTGTAACTCGACACTTGGCACAAAGAGATATCTTAACTATGCTGAGCTCCGGGCGGGATTTGTTCCTGAGGAATCTGTCTCCTTGGAATAGGTGGAGTGGGTGCGTTGCCGTCAACCACTGGTGCACCTTCCTGAGGGAAGAGCTGAGTTAAGTTGCTGAAAACGCAATGCATGAATGGCACACTTCTCGGCGGAAAAAACAGGGGTTCCTCTGACTGAGGGCTTGATGTATTGCTGGAAATATGGTGAAGTTAGTCATAATTATGGCCCAGGCTAAGAATTCCCGTGGGACATTGATCTCTCCCTGTGGAATAGTACCCATGAAATTAATAACGGCTCGATAAGTATCCTGGTTCAATATTTTGTCTAGGAAAATCGTTTGAGCTATCCCATGGACCGATAGTTGATCCTTTTGCAGCGAGACATATTACTAGAGAGGTGTTGGATAGATGTGGAACAACATTATTTTCCCCATAGATTACCCCGTATCTGAGGGGAAAGGAGAGAGTGGCTCGCGGGTGCAGGTGAAGCACGTTGAATAAGTCGTGGTCTGTGCTTCGCTGTAGCATAGTAAGTAAGGGTCGATTTGGGTCCACTGGTCCCATAGCTGGAGACGGAGCTGGAGCAAGCGGGGGTGCTGGCGGCGGTGGGTTATTCCCTAGCCCGGCCTGGAACTCCTCGTTCTGCATAATGAATTGTAGAATGGAGAGAGTAATAGGGCTTACTGTATTGGTAAGTCGTGTATAATTGGGTTTCTGTTGTGCTGTTTTTTGCCCTTTGTGGCGTGGAGCTGTAGCCGATGTGCTTCTATAAGAGAGAACTATATATAAGACTATTGAGATGGCTCGCGAAATTTGATGGATCTTCCTGTTGGGAAAGTTCACTCACTTCTCACTTTTAGGTATAGTGCTGTACGTTTGCTCCACCTTCAGACGCTTTCACTCGGTTAGTTTTCTTCATGTAGTAATGTATCTTTGAGTACGTATACTTCGTACTTTATTACTCCGCGTAATCCGTAGGGTAGATATTGCATGTAGTAAAGAAAATAAAAACTCCCGGAGATTGTAAGTCTTTGTTAATCCCTAGCCTCTGAAGCTCTGTACTATAAAACCAATAGCAGTAGACTCTACTACACGCAGGACAAGTTAAATATTGGTTGGTAGTTCTAGTCGAGATAGACCATGGCATCTCTATCTTTACATATTTAAAACGCATGTTAGGGTACGCGAGCACTTGTTTTATTTGTTTTAATAATGTAAATATCTTCAGTCTTTCACTTTCCCCTGGACTAGTAACGGAAAGGTATAATAGCGGTTTTCGCGGCGTTTTTATATTTTGGCACGTGGTCACTTTTTCTTTGTTGTCTCTGTCCCTTTTGCGATACTCTCTTCACTACTAGCGATCTATGTGTATGGTACGCATGGGTTAGCGATCTTCACTGGTCCCTGTTATCGCATGAGTGGAGGTATGGAGGTCCTCGTATATACGCTAAGGTTCCCTGATTTTTTGTATTACGTAATTCTTGTAAATAAAAGTTCAGACAATACTCCTGTGCGCACTGGTCACACAGCACAGTATTGTTATTGTCGTCCGTTTTTTGCTACAAGATTTGTCTTCTCACTGGGTACATTTTGAGGACTCTTTTTGGAAGATGATCTTGTCTGTGGAGAACTCGTGTCGAGGGCACCCTTTTAAACCTCTTCTTCTCATTAGAAAGTCGGGACATGTTGGCGTCTCTTTTCTGGCTGACAGTCATGGAAATTATCCATTGTATTTCCAATATATATGTATACTCATTGTATAGTGGATATACCTTCAGCATTTTTCAAACATATTTTTATTCTGACTTGTCGCTGCCTATTGATAAACCGACTGACAGGGAGAGGAAAATTTATCTAGCGGATGATGCGTAGAGTTGAGGTACAGAATAAAAAGGGATGTCCTGTCTGCTTCCCGGTTTTGTTGTTGATTTTTGCTGATTCCTGCTTTTCACTTATTGTCTACTCTCTTTATTTTATTAGTATTTTACTTTCGCTTTTTGCTTGATGAACATTACCCTATGTCCTCATCTGGACGGAGAGTGACGATGTCGTCTAGTTGTTGCGGTACGATGATACCCTCCATACTCAATGATGAGTTTATAGTTTCATAAGTATGATCCGGTGAAAGTTCTTCTGTACGTGGGGTATTCGGTCTCTGATAACCAGGGGTAGGTGGGGGTCCCTCCATATCGTCGATCTCCGGTAATCCTATACTCGGATTAAATAACGGGTTATAGAATGACGACGTAGATATCTGTGGTGGGAATAGTGTCGATAACCTTGGTTTTCTATTCCTGGATGTACTACTAGAGGTGCGCGTAGCCTTTGTGTGGGCTAAATTTGTAGTAGTACTATGCTCTACGTCCTTCGGCCTGCTATACTGCGTAACCGTAGTAGATTTGCTGTTTATTGGATTAGGGATTGGTTTCATATTTAATAAATAAGGTATTCTCACCACTTTCTCTGTCTCCATGTGACGACGTTTGCGATCTGAGTAGTTTATCAGAAGAGGATGTGTATGTAGGGCTATTTTGATTGTGCAGTAGCACTCGTGGTTTTGGTTAAACATTTCTTCCATTAGGTAGGTGGTCAAATTACCATCTACTGTACGTAAGGTGGGCCTTCTATTCACGTTGATATTCTTACAAAAATTTGTTGCTCTTAATAGCTGATGGTCCATGTAAATAATAACTGGTCTGCCGTATGTGTAAGGGTGGTAATGTTTGGCGAAATAATATATTGCGTAAAATTCCTTCTCCACTACACTCCACGGAAGTTGGCTAGCTGTAAGGGTTTTGCTTCCATAAGCGATCGCTCTTGGTCCTTCACTGTGAAGTTGCACTAATGCACCTCCTATGCATTCGTGGCAAGCATCTGTATACAAATCTAGTGGTAGAGCCGGATCGTAAAAGGCTAGCACCGGGAAGTTAGTTAGGGCGCTTTTAATGTTGTCAAACGCCTTCTGACATTCCACGGACCATTTAAGGGCGCTTTTTTCTGTACTAATAACGTGAGAGGTTTGGATATTCGCGTGAAATCCTTGCAGTACTTTCGATAGAAATTGCACGCTCCCAAAAATCGTTGCTTCGACCTTGGACGGTAACATTTTTACTCCTTTAGGGGTTACTAGATGACCTAATATGCGAATTTCTTAGTATCCAAATTTACATTTCTTCGCAATTAAACTTAAATTTTTTCGTGCTGCTGATTGGAAAATAGCCTCCAGAATGTCCAAGTGCTCTTGAAAAGTTTTTGTGTTGTGTGAATGTCGTCCATAAACATTCGGAGCTTTTTTGTCTTAAGAGATGTTGAAAAGTTTAATTCATGGCCTTTTGAAATACTGCCGGAGAGATCTTTAAACCGAAGGGAAGAGTTTCGGAGACAACGATGCATTTTTCACTATTCTGCCTGTTTTCTTCTCTCCGTCGCGATGACCCTCGGGCATTACAATTAGGGGAAATCCCCAGGCCGAATCGCCTTCCACGCATACTCTTATTTCTACGAGTTGGTCTAAATGTTTCTCGATCTGCTCTCTTTCCCAGGCACTTTCGCTGTAGGGCTTCTTGCTGATTGGTAATATACCCGGCTTTATTCTAATTGGAGGAGCTACAATGTCTGCTGGTTGCAGTGGTTCTCCCGGACTGTGAAATACGGTACTGTGTTTCTGAATCAGAGCTACTAATTGCTTAGACTCGTGTTGTGGTAGGTCCGGATTAACAATCGTTTCTGTTTGTTCCACTGAGATCAAAAAGTTTCGTATCTCTTGTGCCTCTCCACTGTGCAGATGCTAAAAATTCGTTGGTTCCGACGGATAATTTGCGGAGTACTGGAAAATTGTATATGAGGCAATTTAGCGAAATTGTATATGAGGCAATTTAGAGAAATTGTCTGACTCGCTTCTTTCTGTGAAAAGTCAGATTCTGAAAAATCGACGTGATTTAAGGGAACATATGCTTGACCTTTGGGAGGGATCATGAAGGTGACTTGACAAGTAATAGTCGCTGGTTGTATCTCTTGACTCGATTTAATGTTGAAGATGCTAGGCAGTTGTTTTAAAAATGGAATTTGACAATTTGACAAAACTTAGATCCGAAAAAGTCAAAAGCTGAGTGTCCATATTGAGAATCATTCTCTCCTTTCTCATAATATCCATATCCATAATAGCGTCAATTTGCTGATGTGGGATTACGTAAAGAAAGCAGCTTATAGTTATTTTATCTATAACGACGTCTAGGTATACAGCTTGGGAGATGACAATGGAATTTGGTGCTAATCCGCGTATTATAATGGGGTGAACTGGCTGGAGTTTCCTTCCTTGAACTAACCTTTCGGCAATCACTGAAATTGCCGATCCACTATCTAAGATAAGGATTATTTCTTGATTTCCAATTTTAGCTGGAATAGAACTAATAGCACTTAAATCTAACGTGCTTAAATAGGATCCAAATTGATCGGAGACTGTACTACACTAATGTTGCAGGCATGTCTATATCTGCGTCTGGTCATTTCGGTGTTCCGGCCGCCTATTGTGTTGATTTCTTCTTTCTATTATGATTATCAGGAAGGTTTGGGTTGAACATTTGGCGATTTTCTCGTTTATACCAGCCGTTCTTATATTCTGGTTGATTCTTTTGCGGATTCCTTTCGAAAAATTGCCCTCGGAAATTTCCATTTCTATTTCCTTGGAATGGAAAGTTCCGCGGAGGTTCTGCATTGTTATTGCTCGGATTCTGAGCAATTGGACGCCGATTTGGGAACCTGCACCTATTGAAGCAAAAAACTAATTTTCCTAGACGATTTTCCATTTCCGACATGTCGGAATCGAACTTTTTTTTGCGCTTTCCCTGGGCAGTTCCCTTGGGGGTGGTGGGGTTTCCCGAGTTTACCTCCATATTCTTGGCACGGTGGCTGTTAAACGATGTGTAGGTAGTAAACCTTGCGTTATAAAAGTGATCTATTTCGTTGCAGATACTATCCATTTTTAGGACAAATTGCACGCACGTTTCTCCAGCACTTTGCACCATATGATGAACTTTTCTTTGTAGCAGATTTTTTCGGCTCTCTGTGTCGCCTGCTGAGTTTAGAAACTCTTCTTTTAAAGTTTCCCATTTCCAGGGAGCGTCCCCGTTTCGGTAACGTTGATAAGTATTGGATTGATACCAAAGTAGTGCTAATCCACGTAAGAAGGAAGGGAATTGTAAAACACGCAATTGGGCATTCCATCCGTTGGCGTCTGCTGCTAGTTCATTTATATCCAGATTAACTCTAGGGCTGGTTTCATTTTCATATAGGGGTAGCTTGACTACCACTTTTGCCGGTTCCACGACTTCCTAAGGTTGGTTTTATTCCTTCCACTGATATCGGGACATGTTATCGAGAATGGTGGATATTGTGTTCCTGTGATTGGAGTGAAGTGATCTACGACGTTGTGCTGGGCTGACTGAGCGGGATCGGAGAATTTTGTTTGGGAAACTGGTAACAGGTGTGTCGGGACGGCGAGGCTGAAATTGTTCTGTTCACTGGTGAAGGTCTTGCCTACTATATCCTGGTGGAGGGCTTACGTCTAAACAAGGGGCCGAGGGATCTCAAAAATATTGCTCCCGGTCCTCGGTATGCTCTTGTGAATGTTGATATGGGGTAGAAGGCTGACGGATGGAGGGTAGATGAACAACGAACAACCAACTGATGTGCTCGTCCTTGTGATTCGTCACTTTGTTGGGTATTCCGAAGGGGAAAATGTGATATCCCGGAAGGATAATCTGTAACTGGGTCGTAAGATAGACGTGCGTCTGGGTCGTTTGTGAGATAATATTGTTGATTGAGTAAAGAGAAATCAATTTCCTCTCGATGGTTAATTCTAGGTTCTAATACGTAACGAGTAGGAGCTAGTGGGGGTCTGTCGTCGTCTAAAGTCTCATTTGACTGATCTGGTACTTGTGAAATTATGTAGGGAACCTCAGAAGTTTATTCGTCAGCAGTAAAAATTAAAGGATGCCTATATCGTAAAACAGCCCGATTATAAACGCTTTGCCCTTGTAAAGTGGGTCTGCTACAGTCTTCCTGTATGTGAATGTTCTCGTTACTAGTAGTCTCTATCTCATTGTCTATGTCTAAGTTATTTCCGACGTCGGCGTAATTTTCGATGCTAGCTCCGGTAAGTGACTGTCTGTTATATTCTTCAATTGACATTGTGTTTAACTTATTTGCCTCAGGACGCCATGATGTGAAATTAAATTCTAACCTAGATATTACGCAGATATTTTAGCTGGACTGACTTGGATGAGAAATGGGGTTTGGTCATACATTACTCCGTTTTCAAACCACACGGGATAGCCCTGGCCGCCTAGGATTCATGTTGCCAATTTCCCATTAAAATTTTATGATTTATCCTGTGGGCCCTTTCCTGTGGGATCTTTGCCGCCTGGGGCTTTACAGGAACCTACGTGTGACTGTGCGTAATCACGCGAGGAAGGGCAAATGATCTAGTTTCAAGTCTGTATACTGAGAATTTGTCTTTATTGTTTGAATTTGTTTGCCTTATGTTTTCTTTGAGTTTTTGTCTGATGTGTATCTTTTCCATATCTAACCTATACTTTCATTTTCAACTCGATCAGTCGTCTAAGCTGGACAGTCAGATCCGGAGCTAACAACGAGAGCAGTTGTCAAATTTCGTCCAAGTCCAAAATTTCCTAGTAAGGTTACGTAATTGGGGAATATCGGGAATGAAAAACCGGGCTAATTTGGTTTCCCATTTCTCGATTCGGTGGTATATTATGATATATAAAATGGCAACAATAAGGAGGAGAAGGAGCGTTTGAAACATGATTGTAATGCTGGGTAAATCTTTTTTTAAGTAAAAAGTAAAGTTCTTATAGGGGTATTTTAAAGCAATTCGTTTGTGGAAAAGAAACCAAATTCGGCTCCGTTCCTAACATTGGCAAAAGGCTCTTTGGTTTCTGTTGTTATAGTATGGCTCCAGTCAGGCGGATGCTGAGTGGGAATACATATATCGGTTTATTTATGGGAGAAAGTAGCTTTTGTATGGATGATGAAAGGTTTTATTTGTAGATCTGGTGATGGGTGCCATTCCGCTGGATTGTGGGGGGATGTGTGGTGGAAAAAGATTTTTACACGTGTAATGGTGGTTGCTGGTTTTTGGGAATTCTATTTTTTGAAAGGACGACTAGAGAAATTTAGGGGCGGTGGAAAAAATTTTCGGCGATGAGGGGGGGTTTTGTGTAGATATGTTATTGTCTGGGTTGTTGCTTGATTATCATCTTTGTGAAACGTTCCGCACGCGTGCAATATAATAAAGCAGGAGGACGAGGAGGAAAATATTGGATAAGTATATGGCTACTACGGATGAACGATAGCAATTATTATATTTTTATTGGTTATATATAGTTTTTATGTTAAAATTAAATAATTAAATTAGGTGTTTTGTAGTGGCAAACTACACCAACTTAATGATCAATAGTTTTACAGTACAGTATGAATAAATATATGAATAACTACGGTAATATATGTAATTTTAGTTATGGCCCAATCGTCCGAAGAGATCAAAGGCCGTATAATCTTTATTTGCTAAAGTACAACTACAACATATAATAATAGGTGCGATCCAACCTGAAGGAGGTGGATCTATTAAGATTAACTTACGTCTATAATGCTAGCTACAGATATTATTATTATTGTGGGAATATAAATATTCAACCACGGAATATATTGTGATAATGTCAAAGACAGAAAGCAAGGATAAAGGATCGTGAAGGGAGAAATACTGGAGAAAAACTAATAAGGACCCTCTTACACACTATGGGGCCGCTGAAAAACTTTCACCAGATCTCGAACTGCGTTGCCATCATTGTAACGATCCCTTAGGTTGCGTGAGATAACTGCTGGCAGGCTCCTGGTTTTAGATATGAATGAAAAGAAATGCATATGAGTATTCCGATGCCCCAGAGAGGACTTGGAAATGTTACGATTTTAGAAATAACTGGAAAAACAACACGATTCTTTGAGTACAAAGCTGGGAATTTGGCACAAATTATTATTGTGTAGAGTAATACTAGAAAAGTTTTATAGGAGAA
>JAHZNB010003689.1:0-22792 GCA_027744295.1 Callyntrura guangdongensis
GATTAAGCCAGTTTATTAAGGATCTCGTTAGATCCTTTATAAAAATGGTCGTCGTGTCTGGTCCTTCCGTCCGCCCGTCCGGCCGTCCATCCGTCCGTACCCTGATCTTGTACGCACGATAACTTTTGAAGGAAAACGAATTTTCAAATTCTGTTTTCGCCAATAGATAGTTATGGACCATAGCTCGATCAAGTTCGAAGATGGGTATATGGGGTCAACGGGGTCAAAGTTCAAACACGTCCAAATGTGCTAAAACTCGGTATACATGTACTTCTTATGTACCTAAACTAGCATCCCATATTTCTATTCAAAATGAATGACCCCAGTGACCTCTAAAAGGTCACCAAAGATCATATATTGTTTGTCCCATAACTCGACACGGTTAATCCGTTCGAGATGGGGTTTTCGACTATCAACTAGCAATGACAAGTGGTATAACATATGTCAACATGACATGTCTCTTATCTCTCCTACCTCCTACTTCCTTCCTCCATTACTACTACAAAGTTCTACAACGAGATCCTTTTTGACATCACTTTAATAATTTATTAACTACTGAATTTACTGTTAATGCGATTGTCTTGTTGTCTGTCTGTGTCTGTAAACACGATAACTTTTAACTTTTAACAAACTCTGTCTTCGGCAATCGATAGACATACTCAATAGCTTTTATGAGTTCAAAAACGAGGGTTTAGGGTAGACCCCCTGGGGTCACAATTTTTTTCAAATGACAACAATATCTAAAACTTGGTGAACAGATACATAATAAATAGTGATGACGCTTTGCAATGTTTGACCCAAAATAGTTGACCCCTATGACCCCCAGGGGTTGTCAAAGTTGGGAGGCCTCGACTTTTTCAGTAGTTGCAAATTAGCTTTACAAGCTTTTCGTTATATTTATGTTTATGCATAAGTGAAGCTACAGCGCTGAACACAGCAATGTCAATTGTTAGGTACTAAGGTACTGCAGTCATTTGTTTAACTTTAATTCGTTTGTCATTTTGTGTTTACGCTGAAATCATGTGTTATTGTTCTGACCCATGTACCACCAGGTAGCTTTAGCCATTCTCGTTTTGTAAATTAAGTGTGTCTGCAGGCGCAGTAGGGTATTAACCTGTATTGCAATAACGATTTTTTATAGTTCCGCTGAATCTCCTATTGGTAGTCACGTACATCTAGACTATTCTAACCTGTATGAAAAAATCAGGACGTTCTAACTATGCGCAAATAGTCTTTTAACCAAATTACTTTATTAGACTTACGGTACTAGAAGCCTATGTTGAATGTAATTTTCTGCTGTTCTTTGCAGCCGTTGTCATTTTTTACTAGCGTTCAATATGTATTTTAGGTACTTCTTCAACGCCATTGTCAATTTTTTCTATTGTTTTACATGTGCACGTATTGAACTTGTTGTATATGTGTATTACTATGCTAACCTTTGTTACAAAAATATTGATTACAGTGACAAGTCTTCATTGTTGCTCTGTACATTTCTTATTGTTACTTCTCATTTTACGATACTCCAGAACACACCAAGTTCTGTAGGCTTATCCATTTTTTGACAAGCTTTTGAGACCAAACCTCTGCCTTGAGTTTCATTTACCTGTTTATACCGCATTTCCTTCCATCGTATTTATTCATTTTTTAGTAAGTCACATCATTTACAACATCGTAAAATCTCTCTGCCACCTCCAACACAGAATGACGATACCGACCCATCCCATTAACCTGCATCCCATCACTTGTAGTTTATGCAGTGTCGTATAGTAATATTCGTGAAAGAGCAATGACACACTGAGGAAAGTGATAGAGGCCTTAGCGTAAATAAATCCGATATATTGCCATGTGAGGAATACAAAAATGTCAACGTTTTCCCTTATTTTCTCCTTTGTATCATGATCGTGTGCTTGTCAAAAAATTGTGTATCTTTCCTAATCAAGCCTTATATCACTATTAGGGTTCAGAGCTACATCAAAAAGGGGAATAAGTGTGCAAGAGTAAAGGGAATTAACATTTAAATTATTTATTGATTAGAATGAAACATTTTTAAATGCGAAGTAAATAACCGGACGTGGAAATTCTTACATAAGGCCCAGCAACAAACTTTCCTCATGGCCCGCCAGCCTAGGAAATCAAAAACCCAAATGGGTCGCCAGCCCAGCTTAATGTCCGCCAGCCTAGAAAATTGAAAACTTAAATAGCCTGCCAGAAATTTTCTCACGGCCCGCCAGCACCCACTGGCGGGCCATTTTGATGCCGATTACCCGGCAACTGATTTTCGTTATGCCTTCGTACTCTTGAGACTAACTCGCTCCAAAAGGCAATTGGTTGGTGGTTCCTAAATCAATTTTTATGCTGATTCCAAACCTTCATTCTGTTTTTTGTTAGTACAAAACTACAAAACATAGGTTAAAAAGTATTCAAAATGCAATTATGTAGACATTTTTCGATACAGGCCTATGCGTTATTTTACTTTAAATGACAGTTTAGAAATGTCCTCCGAACTTTTGCAAAAAAATATTTTATAAAGACAAAACGTAGGGGAAATCTGACTATATTGTGTGAGCGAATGGATATCTGATCTTGTGCCAATTAATCTATGGGTAAGTAAGTCGTCGAAAATTATTTAAGGTGTTGGCAATTTTACACTTTGTAGAACGATTATTAGGCATTTTCTACCGTTTCAATAGAACATTCAAAACTTCCAGGAAGGTGTACAAAAAAGTCACACGAAGTAGAAGTTTCATTAAAATTCCTTTAGACAATATTTTTGTACTCATCTGTACCAAGATTTAACTGATCTTTAACATACTTTGGTGCACTTTTCTTGTTAGTCATTTTATTTCCAAGAATGCATGTCGTCGTTGATGCGGTCCCTTGTTCATTTTCTGTTTTTTTGTTTCGTGGCAGCAATTCGTTGTGGAAGGGAAGTGTTAGCTTTTCCATTTTCTTTGCATACGTGTGTATGTCAATCTTGGAACACTTTTCGGAGGTTATTGATACCATAGTGAAGTGAAGTGGTAGCTGGATACTTTCTTTTAATCATTTCTTAGGGTGTAAATTTTCAGATTCTGGCACTGTGTGTTTCAGTGCTAACCCGTAACCGTAGGGTGAAATAAAAAGGATTTTTTCAAACGTTTGTACCACGTTCACCCTAAAGTTAAAAAGCTTAAAAAAGTGATTTTTTACATTGAAGAAGGAGAAATACAAAAATAAAACTTTTTTCATATCTTTTCAGGTTTATTTAGATAGCAAAGATTTTCTCTTTAAATTCTAGGACAACCTTTATTTTAAGCACATAACAAACTTAACTAGATTGCAGAAAATTGAGAGGTTGAAATGGAGAAGATAATTTTAACCTCTCTAAAAGGTCGTGTACTAACTCGTAGCAATCCACCTATTTCTACTAAAATGCAGTACACCCTTCGTTTTTGTGGTAGGGTAGAAGTATCGGTAGCGGTAGAAGGCTAAAAAACTTCTGCGGTAGCGATAGAAGGCCAAAACTTTTGTGGTAGCAGCGGTAGAAAACAAGAACTTCCGCGTTAGCTGCAGCGGTAGAAGGCCTGGCAAGGCTAAATATTAACTATCCTTAACTATTAGCCACCAATTAAAGCAAACAGCAAGTAATGTACTTTAAAAAGCTTTTAAATATTAAATGTTAAGCTAAATTAATGCGTATATTGGTACTAAAATATGATACTAATGAGCACAAAAATTCACAAAAACGACTGTATTGCAGAGTTTAATGGTTACCGACAGAATCGCCAAAACTTAAATCACCATGACAATGAATCGCCAAGAAGAAAAATCCCAGGTAGGATAGAATCGATTCTTATGTATTCCTACTTGATAATTTTTCTTCTTGGCGATTTTCTCCTTAGCGATTCATGGTCATGGCGATTTAAGTTTTGGCGATTATGCGTGCACACGGAATTTAATGAACTGTAATGAAGCTAATAACAAATACGATGGGACAAAGAGCTGATTGTACGTGATGGAAGAGACCATGTACCTCGTGTACCTTAACACACGTTTTAATGGCGACGGCTGTTGGCTGTAGTAGTAAATACAGCTTATTTAAAATTATGCGGCAGCGGTAGAAGTAGCTGTAGTTAGTCAAAAAGTCTGCGATAGAAGTAGCGGTAGTGGTAGTTTGTGAAAATATCTGTGGTAGCGGTAGTTAGTCAAAATTTTAGCGGTAGAAGTAGCGGCAACGACTACCACATCCAATATCTGCTAAAATGACGAGGCTATTATGAAAACTAGGTGCTAGAGGTGACTATCACGAGAAAATAACAGAATTGGGGAAAGCTATAACAAAGAGGGCTATTCTGAGTAATTCTGACAATTGACAATACGCACAGTAACATTACATTTGCATATGCCTTATGCATGTAATGTCACGTAACTATAAAATAATATTCATGACCCAAGGAGAGAAACAAATCGTTTTAAATAATTTATATTTTGGCTTGTGGTAGTAACCAACAGAATCTTTTCTTTCGAATCTTTTGAGCATTTTCTTGTTTCCGTTTCTCATTTTGCCTTTGTTCACTTTATATACATCCATTACAAATGGTGTAATGCAAATACATTAACGTTGGTATGCACTATGCGTTTATTACGCCGACGAAATGGTATTTCATCCATCTAGTATAGTATTGAGATTAGCGTGTTTGACTGTCTGTCCGTCGTCACTCTACAGGCCAGACGCGTCAGCCGATTTTGCTCAAATTTGGCACACAGGTACCTTAGGCTAGGGGCATCTCTGGTATATAATTTGAGCAAATTTGGTGGACCCCCAGAGCCCGGATTCAAACTACGGGGTTAAGGGGTAAAACCGCACATAGGCCTCAATTTTACCCTTGCTTCAGTACAGGGGTAACGCTAGAGCAACTTACCCCAAAAGTTTGAATCTAAGCCCGTGGGATCATTTGGGGGGTTAAAAATTAAACTTAAACCAAAATACCTCAAATTTGGTACACAGGTGCCTTATGTTAGTGGTATTTTTGGAGTACAATTTCAGCAAATTTGGTTGACCCCTGGGGGTCATTGTGGGAGTCAAAACTTAAACTTTATCCAAATTATTTCAAATTTTGTATAGCGATACTAGATCAACTGTCAGGTCAAAATATCAATTTTTATGAATTCAATCAGCTTGTATACGATCATTTTCATCGGCGTCTCTATTGCGATTAAGCTTCTTTCTTTTGTTGACTCTCTTAACATGGGCCTATTGCACGCACTCTATGCATGGCTCAAGCCGCTTGCCATAGGCACTTAAGATACAAGTACAGAGAAGCGGTAAATTTGAAATATTCCAGTGCAGCAGCGCAGTCGACGAACGGGAGGGTCTTTGTTTACGTTTACTTTTACATATCTTCAGAATATCACTGTTTCTGTTCTTTCCACTTTTCACCTTTCTTTTTTCTTTTTTCACACCCTTTTAATCTTTGACCCCTTTCAGTAACCCTTCTTTATTTCTTCAACTCCTTTTGTTTTCCCTTTTTCATCCCATCATTTCCATTTTCTTGCAACAGTCTATTTTTACTTTTTATCACCAGTACAGATTGCCCTTTAATTTATTAAAATCTTAAAGTCTATCCACCTATACTCATTTTATCTGATCAATCGACACTCCTTAAGCTTCTACCGGAAGTGACAATGGCTCCATACTGTCCACCATCTTTCAACGTTAACAGCTGTGACAGTTCAATGCAGGTGGCATCCAATTGGGATCCGTGTATGTTAAGAAACATATGTGATGGCTGTCCTTCGCTTACACCAATGCGAAGTAGTTATCCCCTCATTCGACCTACTCCATCAACCACGAGGAATATCTGTGTGCCTCCCGCCGTGGACAATTGTAAGCTACCACCTATCACCTGTGTACCAAATCGAATCTGTAGTGACCATCCGAGGGAAGACTGCTGCCGGGTTCCAAGCTGCAGTCCGGTAATTTTTTATTATTTTGCTGAATTTACAGTAAGTTTAAGCTAATTAAGTTAACTAAATGTTTGAGCGTTCTTCATATAGGCTTTTAGGTTAGGTTTAGGTTTATTGTTGGTTGACACATTATCAAGTTATCAAGTTAGGTAGAACTTCCAACGTCGCCTCACAATAACTATCATGTGATATGTAGTTGAATTGTTTGAATCGTATTTAATGTTCTTGTAGTGTCCTCCTGTATGCACTCCTACATGGTGCGTAGAGCGAACCCCGCCGATCAAGAAAGTAGACACTTACGAACCACCATGTCAACCCTTCGATGGTAACATTTAATGTTTAATGCCTTATAATATGATTTCTTATGTCTAAAATTAGAACATTGGTGCATATTTAATTACACTCATTTATTTTATCATAGGTTGCTCCCTTTACCGAACTCAATTTAGTGGCTGTTATGGTCCTCCAGCGTGCAGCTACAAGCCACCAAATGCATTTGACTTTCCATCGGCACGAATGTCAGACACTTCAATATACCGGGAGCACTTTACCTGTAAACCAATTTGTCCAATTGATCGACACAAAGCAAAATCTGAGTACCAACCATCGTGTTCTCCTTTCGAGGGTTGTACCACTTATCGCGTTGACTTCAGAGGTTGCTACGGTAGACCTGCTGACAACCTTAAACCGCCATCCACGTATGATCCATCATCAGGAAGAATGGATGGAACCACTACCTATCGCAATGAGTTCATCCCTTATTGTCCGGCAGAATATCAATATGCACGTGGAATTTCCCTTAAACCAGAGGAAACAGCTAGTTTTTCATGCTCGCCATTTGCAGAATGCAGCACTTATCGGGTACAATTTAACATTTTATTTTAACTAACCGTCATTACATTTTACATTTCATACTATTGTTTGTTAACTTGAATTATGAAAATGAACTATAGATGGATTTTCCACCCAAATGCTCACGCAAAACATTATCAATGAAACCTACTGAAAGATATGGATTTTCCAACGCTCCATTCTGCACTCAGTCAACTTACAGAAATGATTATCTGCCATTCTGTTTTAAAGACATTTGTCCACCTCAATACAGTCCCGGTTGTTGAAGATACATAGACGGTTAAGTAACGCATCCTGTTGGATTTACATCATCTCCTTTATTTAAACATCACCAAGCAACACTTCAATACAAAATAATTCAAGGTAAATTCATGGAATGAAGCATAACATTTAAATCTTATAACAACATATTGCCTTCAATTTTACACAAATACCTGTCTGAGCAAAAACACGCATCTTTTTTTGTAATGTCAATAAAGCCACAATTTTCAAAAATATTCTTATTCTAATGAAATTAGTTTATTTTATTATCATTTAACGCAAGTATTATAACGAACCAATTTGCGCTACAATCTAAAATTGTATTAGGACTAATAATAATGTAATATTGTAAACTATACTGCATTTACATCAACCAGCAGCATTTACATTACTCATAACGCATTACGCTGTTACTGTTACGCGTGATGAGATGTAATAATCAACAACTACTTCCATAATTACAGTCTGACTTAGACATGGAATTATCCTTCAAATCATAAAATATAGACGAATGCTTATTAAATGTCAAACTGAATGCAAATTTTCCCTTCGTTCGTGAAATATATCAATAATTAAAATGCATTGACACTAGTCTACAATTTAAGATAACCTAATCAATCAACTATGTAAGCGACGAAGTTAAAATGACTCGACGTTATCTCGGTTAATATTTACGAGTCGAGTACAGAGATATGCAGTACACAGTACACTTCATACTGATTAAAGTGTGTAATTCACTTTTCACTTCAGGCATGCGCACATGATCACGAATGCATTGACTTCTACAGACACACGGAAATTTTGCAACTGTGCCAAATAATAACGCGTATGAGCTGTTTACACTTGAACTTCCAAAATTTAAAATTAAACAAAACGTACCAAAGCACAAGTAGTCAAACAAACCGAAAACAGCTTACGTGTTAGTTGCAAATTGCGAGTTAGTTGACGAAATGCGAGTCAGATAAAAAGAAATTCTGATTGTGACCCTAGGATACTTTAAATATATATACTATGTCTACCAAAAATATGTGATTCTTTTCAGTTTTATGTATAGAGGGCTAAGAAGTACAAAAGAAAAATTATAAAATAGGAGCAGGAGCGTGTCCGATATTTTTTCGAATATACAGATTACTATTATTCATATACAACTGATTTAGAACTTAAATGCAACATAAGTTTGGTATGAATTCTGTCTGATGTCATACAAAAACGGGTAAAATACACATATTCCGTTCAATTTTGATAGAGCATTTCCTTGAAAAACAACCATTTGTAAGAATAACGCCATGATCTTTAACACCATGAGAAAATTGGATTGGTTCTAGTAAATGACTGCNATAAGTTTGGTATGAATTCTGTCTGATGTCATACAAAAACGGGTAAAATACACATATTCCGTTCAATTTTGATAGAGCATTTCCTTGAAAAACAACCATTTGTAAGAATAACGCCATGATCTTTAACACCATGAGAAAATTGGATTGGTTCTAGTAAATGACTGCTTGAATCTATAACTAAAGTCCTGAAGACGACTAGCTGCTGTGTCAGCACTTCCTCCAGGTGTTCTAGTATGAGGATAGGTCACGTCTGAAGACCTATATACAACAAAAATAAGCAAAAATTACATTCCGTCATTGTGCATTCATATTATGTGATAGTACAGTAACAAAATATTATGTACCTTTCTATTATGACAGAAGGCATTTGAACAAGCTCAACCGGACTTCGTCCATCTTTCAGGGCCTGACTCAGGTTTAAAATTTGGCCTCTCATCACAGCCATTTGCCTTTCAAACATGTTATGATCAAAGCCTTTATCTTGCTACAATAATTGAGATTTTAAACATTCATTAACAATTCACATTTTTATAATGAGTGTCTAAGAAAAAGAATAATTCATGTTTACACTAAATATTGCAAATATCTTACACTAAAGAGGAAATAAAACAAACATTCAATTATGTTCCTCCCTCGGTTTCAGGTGTTTAATTTCTGCGGGTTACAACGAATGCCGGATAGCCTGACAACTGGAAAACTTCTGTACTTACAACTTGTTAGTTGACTCTAGAAGGATGACCTCTGAAGATGTAACAAATGTGGTGTAAATGTTACAAGAAAAATGTTTAAAAAACACAAGTATGAACAATCAAAGGTTTAGGCTAAGATTAACATAAAATAACATGGCTCACATTGGTATAGCTAACAAGTCAACAATAGTAATGGTAAAATAAACCTTATTGTTGTACGGGGTTTGCCAGTTACTATACTATCCTAACACGGTTAACACGCTATGTTTCCATTTACCTGTTCCTCGCCCTCTTTCACTATCTCTGGTTTTTCGTATTTTATCAACCAATTGTCATTACCTCGGTCAGTATTACGAATAATGTAATCTAAAACAACGAGTCGTTCAAATTGATGTTGAAATTCTTTCATAACTTCTACTGGAGGAGGTTCAGATTCAAAGCGCCGTAACCAGTACTCTGCATCCTTGTAACCCTCCACAAATACTTGAAAAGATCCGGCCTACGTAAAAATTGCAACAAAATCAAGTTTCAAGTTCAAATGATTATGATGAACAAAAAGGTTTCTCTATGCTACCTTCGGTGGCAATCCCAGTCTATGAAAACGACGACCAAGTGCAGGAAACCGTTCAAAAACTGCTCGTTTAGCTCGTGCCTTTTCACGGTCGATTCGCAAGTAATTGAATGTTTCGCTGACTAAGCGAACAACCTAAATCACAAATATAAATATTTACAATGCCTTACTTAAACCTTTTAAAGTTTATGAAGTTTCATTTCCTTTATCATTTGGATATTTCACCTTCGTTTTAGGAACTATATTCAACCCCAGTTTCTGGTCCACTACAGAGGCACCAGCCTCGGATAGGTAACCCTGATTTGGCACCAAGCACGATCTTCCAAAGCAACAAGGGCAACACATTTTATGCAGCCACTTGATCCATTTAGGATTAAGTCTTCCATATGGCTCCTCATCTTTAGGTTTGAAAACTCCGATCGTACGCTTAAATGTTCATATAAAACTTCAGTAAGATAAAGAACAAAATAAGTGTTACATTGGTGGTTAATAACCACTGGTTATAAAAGAAGGCCAGGTGTAAACCTTACGTTGATAACGTTTTTAACAAAATATGATCCCGAAGACCCTTGGTATATTCTTTCAGGTAAAATTCCACAATCAATTGCAGCTTCAGCCTGTCGTATTAAATCGTCAAAGTAAGGATCATCTGAAACAACAATAGAGATTATTCTATACGTAATCTAAACACCCTTTAATAAATCAATAAATAATGACTATATAGCAAACTATTATTACCTGGAAAGCAGTTTCTATATGTTGGGTTACGATCATCGTCTACTCTGAGTAATGGCTGATTTTCACGTACGTTAGTAGAAGACATGATACGACCAGTTGGGGCCAAGTTGGGATCATCCGAGGTACCTTTTCAAAATAAAAAACCGTGTATCAAGCCATCAACACCAATCAGAAAATGCTACAACTACACAACACTTCGCTGCATCAGTATTTTGTTAAACACAAAGACGAACTAACAACTGCGTTCTATTCATGCAATAAGTACAAAAGGCAAGAATGAAAAAATGCATTATGAAATAGAAATTTTGCACGGACAACTGTCACTGTGAATTAAATTCGGTCTTCCAGCAGTCCCAGATACTGTTGTGGGTACTATATCACCCTGTTCCATAGCAGTATTATGTACACACAAAACTTCTAATCATGGAATCCACAATCGCATAATTTTTGCGTCGGCGATTTTTAACGACAGAAGAGAGAAACAACTTGAGAAATCCACCAAAAAGGTTTGACGTTATCAAGCGTCCTGTGTTACCATAGCAGAAGAGAAACTTCGACGTGTCAGTCTGGGTTTTACCGGAACTTAGTCAGTTGTCCTTGTTGGTAAGATGAAGAAGAGTAGTGAAGTAGTTTATCATATCAGGTGTTTCTAAAGAAGGCAAGTAAATTGTTATTCGTAGTAATGCAATAAAGAATACGTCAATAACTATTTTAAAACTACATTTTAAAACTAAAAGTTTATTGATGTTATAATTATTATTATAAGGTTGAACAAGAACAAGTAAACTTGGATATTATCTTAGTGAGATTAGAAAATATGACTAGGTATTTGTTTTTGAACAATATATAAATATTAGCCGTTGTTAAAGCAAACCGCGTTCATGTAGGAAAAAGTTGGCATAAAATAGAAAATACAGGACAAATTTATATGTACATTCAGTCCTTTGATGTGTCTGCATCTGACAGCAATAAAAAAAGTTCTTGTAACTAACAAACAGCTAATAATGTATTGTTTAATTGTTTCCTAATAAACCCTGCTATTGTAATGTTAGAAGGTCATTGATACTTAATTACTTTGATGCTGAAAAGCAGTTATTTCTACTTAAACCATTTTAATTGTAATCTCACAAATACAGTAAACTGGTCTACAACCTAATAACTTCGTCTCGTCTTTGCTAACAACTAGTGTTTCTAAATCTGATCAAATTTAAAGATTACGAAAAAATTCGCCCAAAAAACAATTTATTGTATGTTCATTATCTTATGTGATCTACAACGATATTTTGTATACTTCATTCCTATCTACATGGTATTTTATTGTTGTATTGTAAGTGCCTCTTCCACGAATTAACGTCAACTCAGTTTTATTAGTTCGCGTTCGTCAGGATTCTTTACATTTTTTTCTGGCTAATGAAAGAAACTGAAAAGCAGTCCAAGTCCAAGAGAAATAAAAACACTCCTTAATTAAAATTGACTAATGCAGCAGTTATCTCTGTTAAATGAATGCATATCGCACAAGAAAAGTTGAAAGACCTTGAATAAAATTATGTGCAAGGCACTAGTAAACAAAATGCCCTTGGCACAATCGGTCATTGAGACCTGCCAGTACCGAATTACGAAGAAAAGAAATGTATTTATCACGCACTGTTACCAATGTTGATTTTTTTAAACTGTCAACTAAAAACTGTCAGAAACTTTTTATACCGTGGAACACCGTAACTGTGTTTTTTATGTACTTCAAGATCTTCGAAATAATATATTTAAATCATTTTGGTTACCTTTGTAAATTAAACCCAGTTTTTCCTGTGGTTCTCCTCTTCTTCAAACAACAAGATACTGTACGAGATAATTCTTCGTTAACATTCCGTTCCGATTACTTGCGTTGCGATAATATTATAGCTTAAACCCTACATACACACTTAAGAGCAAAGTACACAAAAATAACACAAAGTTCTCCTCTCGTCAACTACACGAACACCACATAATTCATTTCTCTATAAAGCCTATTGTGTGTGTGAATAGCTTTGGTAGGCTATTTTAACGATTACGATGACTACTGATTAACGAGAGGATAATTGACGATGATGATGAATTGACGATGCTGAAAAGACATTTTACTAGATGAGAGACCTCTCCTCTAGTAATTATTATTTTTATTGCTCAAGAATAAGTTCTATTATCGAGATAATATTAACATCATCATACAATACAATGTTCATAGTATTTTGATGCAGCTTCAGCATTAACTTTATTACAAGTTGCTTCGCTGCTATCATAGTCGACATTAACTACAAAAATTCAGCCCTGCTGCTGCTGTTATTCACCACACACGAAAAGGCTGTGAATCATCGTCATCCCCCAATCACCCAACTAGTCCTTCTACTACTTTTGCTATACTAATATTAAAGTATTAAATTCGTAACAATAATGTTATAATATGATTGCAAAACACGTCTAAGGTCTTTCTCCTGTTCTGTCTGCTCGGTAACGTTGATTTTTTTTAACCACAGCTATGTAATATCTCAAGTACGTCTACTCTACTACTTGTTCCCTCACTACTTCTCTAGTGCTTCTACTCTGTATATATATATGTGATATACATCATCATCATACATAAGCATTATCTGCCACCAACACCATTATTCAACATATGTACTGCGTAGTATATTGAAACAAATATGAGCACAATCATCATCCCACCACCACACTCCATCATCTGTTTGTTCGTGGAAACTGGAAACTATTGTCCATACATTGATTGTGTATTGTGTGTCTTGTGCCTGTTTGCTGCTGTGCGTGTATGTTTAGTGAGGAGTAGCACATGACACGACGGACGACGACTCATACGAGTCATACCTTGTAGGCGTATGATTCATACTTACCCACGTCGCTTCATAGTGGCCCACTATGAAGCGGTAACAGTTAGTCGTAATGGGAGGCGAGATTTTAATGAGCGCAGCGGGGGTGATAAACGTGGAATTGTATTTAACTAAGGTGTTACAACTTGGAAGCATCGATTGCAGGTAAATACGAATACGTCATTGGATGTTGTTTATTTTTATGAATTAAAATTCCTCAGTTACGTTCACAGTGAACTTTGGTTATTATGGTAACACTAACAATCATCCAGCTAATTTAACAAATTTCACTGTTTACTGAGAAATTTTTAATTTTACGATTATACATTCTAACAATTTCAATCAAACCAAATAGTATGTGATACGTGTCGAGTTAGTACTACCGAAACACATGTGTCGCTCACCCTCGAGGGCTCATTTTCAAAAATTCAAACTTTATCCCAATTAGCTCAAGTTTTGTATAGCGATACCAGGTCAACTGACAAGCCAAAATATTAAGTCTTTATCAAATAAATCAGCATGTATCGATCAACACGACCAGTAAGTTGCGTGACAACAACACCCCCTAGTTGTTGGCTCTCACATCGCTCGACTCCCGTCGTAAAAACTGGTCTCTCTGCAACTCGCTATAAGAGTGTTCCTAATTCTGAAACTCTCTTGCATTAACTAGGAACACTTTGTTCCACGTATTTAGGGGCGGGCACGTGCCCCCCCCCCCCCAAATGGCCAGCGCAAGAAAAAAATTAACAATTTTTCAAAAAAATTGATAAAATTTTGGGCGTGCTTCGCGCGCATTCTACAATTTTTCCAACTTTTCTAACTAATGTGTCGATTTCTGGGGTCGTTTGAGGGAAATATGTGAATCCTGCGCTGAAAACCTCAAATTTTGACAATTTAGCCCTACGAAATGGTAATTTTACGATATTTTGACCCCAGGGTTTTGGTATTTTGGTACTCAAAATGAAAATTTTGAAAAATTTACCATGAAATTTTTTCCGCGCTCAGCGCGAACCCCCGTCCCCGTTAAAATATTTAGGTTGTGCCTCCCCCAAATTCTTGAGCTAGCTACGCCCCTGCTACGGGCAAAACTATCGCATCGCAACCAAAACAGTCGGTAAATAAAGTATTACCTTTTGTAATATGGTCATTTTAATGTTCATTCCACTGGCAATGGAAATAATACTAATACTACCTAAACAGAAAGAACTCCAAATAGTCCAACAGTCCAAATAAACAGCATTTGCATGTTGAAAATTAATATCAAATGTCACTATCCACCAAAGTATTTTTATTTGCCACAGTGGCAAACCGTTCATAACCAAGTTGCTAAATAAATAAAACTTCGAATCATTGTAACTTAAATGACCAAGTCTGCAGTTTTTAATGGTTTATTTTAAATTAAATTTAAATTATCTTTCATCATTCCAACTCTGAGGGAACACAGCATTCATAGCTCATGTTGAAATACAATCTATATATAGCAATATTGAATGACGAAGTTAAATGTAACTTTTGCCGACTCCAGTGGAAAACCAATAAAGTAGTAAAGACTTCATGAGGTAATCCTTCATAGTTCGCGTTGAAATAACAGAAATTCTGGAGATTCTTAATTGACCCTTGACCGTACTTGATCTTACAGACACTTTTACCCTTTTTATCAGGACTCTGCAGCATTGTATTTCTTTGGACATATAAGTTAATTTAAATCACACACACAAACACACATTAAATCACATTTAGTTTAAATTCATTTGATAATAAAATAAACACCAGCAAGCTTTCAATCTTTTCTCGCGTTTCCTGTAAAACAAGCCAAAATATCATGTTCTTATCTAGGCACCGCGTGTTGTGTACTGTCGCAACGGTACTTGGTCATTCAGCGTCAACTTTTTTGTTTAATTCTTACTAGATTGAATAATTACAGTTTGAAAGTGACTCCAAGTCAAGGTAACAATAAATGTTACACAGTCCTTGTTATTTAATTCGTCTGTCCATATATGCACATTCTGTTTTGGGGCATTATGTTTTTAATGGAAACAGAGTATTTTATTGTTTCTATTCCTGTACCTGCTTTACCCAAAACCCAACCTGCTTTATGCAGATCTGTTCCTACCGGCCGTTGCTTTCTTAGGTACAATCCTATTTTTTCGGATAATTGGCAAACAGAGACCGACAGACAAATATTTTTAGCTTTAGAACCTACTTTCGAAGTAAAGATAAGAGTACTTAAATACATATTATTATAGTAGTGATATAACTATTATCTGTTTCTTGCTTTAGAACAAATGTGGAAAGGAAGGAAGATGAATGTAAGTAAATACATAATATTGTTTGGTATTCTCCAAGCTACTCCTCCAATCTCCAAGACTCCTATCCAGACTACGCGTACACAATATCAGAGTCGTCCTAGTCCTGACAAGCTTGCAACAAAACGTTTTATTTCGAATCTACTTATGCTTACACAGCTTCAAGCTCCGAGTCTTAGTCTTGTGTGTTTGTGAATCACTCCAATTTTACGTACATAATGGCTATTCAGTTATTAGACGTTGCATACACCTTATCATATCATCACTATAACACTACGCTAAGTAAGCGTTATTTCAAACAGTACGTATTCACCATGTTGCAAAAATGTTAAATTTCCTGTCATATTATCATGCAACGCTGCAACTTGGTAATCTGTTTTTGTTTAAAGTTGCTGCTGGACTATTATCCATTATCCATTGTACTAGGTGGATATTCAGAACAGAACACGCTCAAGCTGATAAAGTACAATTGCCTTTAAATATTAATACTCCATAAATTACGTAGTTTAAACTCCAATGCTAAATTTCGTACTTATTGATCAATCAATTGTCTCATTTATAGTTATCAAATTGGCAGATTGTCAGTCAGTAGCCTTAGAATGTCTGTTGCGTCAAGTTGGAAGTGATCTGAATAGTCGAAATCGATTTGATTGGAATAAAAGTTTCATGCTTAAAAATAATCCAATATCCAGTAGATTCCACTCTATTACCTGCCACACTAAATAGGTAGGTATGTTAATTTTTCAATGTTATAACTATAACGATACTAAATTATACATAATTTTAAGGGAACAGACTACCATGGTCCAAGTTTTTTTTGAACATAAGGTTCAGGGACGTTCTACACAAGATGACAAATAACACCGTTAGTAGAAAAAAATACTGGAGTTTATATTTGAAATCTTGTTAAGTGCTATACGCATAGGTCATAGACAATTAGACATATTTGAAAAAAATAGATTTTTTTAAATCTTATAATAGTTTAATTTATACTTTTAGTTATATTTTCTGTTAAGAATTTTTATCTTATGAATAACAGTATTCATCTTAACTACATTTATATACATTTTGCATAGGTGCATCCGACAGCTTTACTTGCGCATGCAGGACTGCTCCGAGTAGAAGTGCATTTTTGTTAAAGCTACCAAGCAAACAAGTACAGTCCATGGACCTTGCACTTGCTCACCATGGCGATGAACAAGGATGAGATTAACAGTGAGATAATGGAATCCAGATTTTCCACTGAAGGTTATTGTCAGCATGCAGTTGATGATGTACACCATGTTGGGGATCTTCAGTGTGGAAAACTTCCAGCTGTATTAAAGTTAGAGACGGACAGCGTCGCCATTAAGGATGCAGCGATGTCGCAACAATGTCATTCAACAAATGTTTCCGAGTCATCCCCGTTGAATCCAACAACGGTTACCAACAATTGTTGCTACAGACTTACAGCAGTGTTTTTTAGTTTTGTAAAATGGTTTATTACACTGTATTTTCCATCGTACACATTCCTAAAGTTTTTTGCCCACGCCATTATACCGGCGTTAGCAAATAACCTCATACCTCTTTTCTTCATTGGAAACATTCCGAATGAATCCGCCCTCGCACTAGCAGGACAGTTTACTTTTATAAGCGTTATTATTGAAGTCATTCAAGAAGGAATTGTCAACAGTTTATTTCACTATGTGGGAAGAAACTACACAACAAATCGTGAGAAGTCCTTACAAGGACTAAAATTATGTGTAGCTATTCTCGTCATTTTTGGAAGCATTTTCACAGCTCTCATGGTATTTTTGAATGGGCAATTTGTGAATTTGATTGACACTCCGGAAACCATAGCAGAAGCCACCCGTCGTTTTCTGTTGACGAGCTCCTTCAGTTATCCCTTCTTCTTGGTCGACGCTGCACTGAGCAGCTTTTTGCTGATAACAACAAGTTCTTACCTGGTAGCTGCGCAAGTCTCCAGCGTAGTGATTTCGTTTTTGTGTAACTTTTTGGTATTTGGGGGTCAAGGGTTTTCTTTACATTGGAATGTGGAACAGCTTGGATATTATAAAATCATTCAAACGTCGCTGAGCTGTGTCAATAATTTTATTTTTTGTTTAATTATCGAAAAACGTGGGCCCCTGGAATTAATTTTTAAAATTCCTTTGACACATAATCTGAGGGCAAACTTTAAAGACTTGTTTCACATTAGCTGGGGAAATTTCGGCGATTCTGCAATAAGAAATTTCTTTTACTTCATGGTCACCTTAAAGTTTATCAACAATCTCGGAGAAACTGAGATCGCTGCGTGGAATCTTATGAACACGATTGTTTGGGGATTGCTGTTGATTCCTAGCTTCGCTGTTGCCAATTACGTCAAGGTTAAAATTGGGCATCATGGATACAAGACGGTTATTCGAAAAGTAGCCATAAAATGTTTGAAATGTTTGACCGCTTGGCTCGTTCTAATGTCCCTTCTTTCCTATTTCCTGTGGCCATATCTTGCAAAGTTTTTTGGAAAGTCGAATGAAGACGCACAGATACTCTCTATGAAAATGTTGAACGAAATGGGATGGATTTTTATAGTGTTTTCTTACAATAACGCAATGGACTCGCTGTTTATTGGAATCGGAAAAACTCAATATGTATTTTACCAGAGTTCACTTACAAACTTGATTGTGTATTTTATTCCGTGGTTACTGTACCTTTTTCATGTAATTCAACCATCTTACTGGTTAGTCATTGGCTTGTACATTGCTGGCATGATTATCGACTTTTCATTTACTGCTTTTTTTTCTTTCCAAGTTTGGGCTACGATCCCGGATTGATAGATTGATGTTTTGTAACAACACCTCCGATATTTTTCCATAAGTGAAAAGTTTACTGCATTTTCAGGTACATATGTCACACGTCACATAATCCATTCTATTACAGTTTTTATGTACACAAAAGTCAAGGATTTTTCTACAAGAGAAAATTTCTACAAAATAGCATCCAAAATTAAGTCTTTAAACTCTTAGTTATAAATTTTTGTTTTAGTAATTGTAATAACCAAGTTACCAAAACCAATTCTCATTTGTAACGGGTATTTGTTTTGATTTACGCTTTTACGCATGCCGTGTGTATGTAATGTAGCAGTTCATATAGCGTTTCAGTAAAATATAAATAGTTTTAATTTTCTTGTACGCAATTTTTTGTCACCGGAACAGTAATTAACGCAAAATATCGTTTTTTTAAACCATTTATTTTTGTCCCGGTAAATTAGTACTTAAGCAGCAGTAAATGCAGAATCAGCGTTTTAATTGTTATTTGCCTTTTCTTTACCAATAATTAGGATTTAGTTTAAAAAATATATTTGCTGTAAAGTGTTTATATTTGTACGAAATATTTTATTGCTTGTTTTTGTATAATTTTGTAATATACTATGTACTGTAGTATGTAGCAAAATGCATTTAGCACACGAATCAACGGATAATATATTAGTTGACTTTATAGGTATGCATTAATGCATAAAAAATGAGATATTTTTGTTTTATTTTTATGTTGCGCGGATGTATTAAATTAAAGACTACAACAACAAAGTTTACCCTCTTTCACATTAATTTTCGGTTGGTAGTAGTACACACCTGTAAATTAGTCAAATTCTTTCTTTAAATAAATGACGGCCACGTTCCTAATAATAAAACATAAAACAGTTGTTGTTTCATCTTTTATTTTCATAAAAACCGATCGCAAACATACGTGCATTGTCAAAGACAATAAGGTAAAAAGAACCGTACGCTTTTTGTTATCCGCATATAACACAGCACCTAACAGCTACTTTAAATCCTTCAATTTTTTTTTGGTTTTTAACTCAATACACTTTAGATTACAAATTACAACTTCCAGATTGCTGTCATTGCATAACGCTGCAAATAGACATATCAATCACTATTAAACGTGATAGCGCTCGCACATTTACTTGGTAGTATATTGCAGTAGTAAGGTAAGTTTCGTAGTAATCAGAGTTAAAAAATACTGGGCACGGCTGATTAGGTGTATAGTAATTTTTTACGTCTATTGTGCATATTAACTAGGTAAGTATTGAACTAAAATAATAACCGTTCGGATTACATCTTACAACCATCTGCGATTAAATGCATTATGTAATTTTTTTTTAGGTTTGGGTGGATCATAGAGTGTCCTGATGTACTAGGTGTTGCTTATTAAGTGATGATAGTATTTTCTGGCAGAAAATGAAATGAGCTTTTTACTTCAAAACTTGAATTTAAGAAACCCATTCACCATTGTATTTTTGCAAAAATAGCAAAGTAAAAGCTTTTTCGTTTTGGCGTGGCTGAAAATAAATAGCTCGCATTATTTTCTGTTGTGCAAAGCCATATTTGCACGGCATACGTTTTTCTTGTATTTTTACATTTTTAAAAAGCGCTAAGTGAACTTGCAGCAACCCCATAACATGAAGGTTTGTCAACTGCGATTGTACCCGTCCGTGGATTCTATGGTACTAGTACTACTAGATTCTATAGTACAGCGAATATGCCAAATGTGGGGTTTTAAAGAGATGACCGTGAACTTACCCAATGCCCACTTTGACGCTGACACCCACGCACGTCCAAACCTTTTTAAGCAAAAATGCTTTCAGCTACGTAATAATTAAACCCAGAAATGGTTATCTTGAACCAACACGTCTTCTTATTGCTTTGGTCGGAAATAGTTGTGACAATACGATTTCTACTAGATGTAATTTATTTATGTAATACTGTATTAAAACTATTGATAAATCTAGTGGTCTCTTTGATAGATGTGTAAGTTTAGGGGTGATGCAAGTTATCGCCACCTTTTTTGCAGAAAATCATAAGTGAAGAGTTAAACTATATTTAAAAAACGTAAATATTGATATCCTTCCACTTGTTGTATCTTATTTTCTACCATTTTTTATTTAATATTTTTAAATTAAAGCTATTAAAGCGAAATGAGCTTTTAAATGCCATAAAATGAAGTCAGTAACTACTGATAAGAGGCCGCACACTTGGTTACTTTTTCGCTCATGAAACATGTCTTGGAGTTTGGAGTGTCAGCAAGCATTTTTCTACTTACTAAAGTACACATTTCCTTTGTTATTAAGAAATCACTGAAATCAGCTTACTAGACAACAATGCAACGATGGAAAACAGGTGAATCATTTATGTTTGGCCACCGTGCACGTAATGTAGCTGGTGCGGTCGTTATAATAGTGTGCTGCTTGTTTGCAAACGTACAACAAACCTGTGAGAACGAGAACATACATTTCTTGCAAGTACGTAAATCCTGCAGCAATGCTCTGCTAACTTTCTTGGCAACATCAAGCACACCTAATATAATTGTATTGTTTGTCTGTATCCGAACATTGGACATTGTTCTCATACCACAAGTACGTAACATGATCATATCATCCGCATGCCGATTCAACACTCCTTTTTGTAGTAAAAGGGTTAATATGTAAGAGTACAACCAACCTGTGCTAATCGTTGTATTCCGAGTTGCATGGACAGTATAGAACAGGTTCGTAAAACGTGTGCGTTGTATGATTTCTCAGGTAAACTATACAGGTTATATTCCGTAACAATGCAACGGCCTAGTTTGCTGTACACATAATGGTTATGAATGCAAGAGGAAGGTGAATCATGAATAGATGGGATGTAACTATGTACCTATTATAGAGCACTAGAGGAAAACTAAATTACTCACTCATATTGTATATACACGACTAGTGGTCTCTGTCAGTGCATAATAATAGTGTCGTTTTTTGCACCTGCTTGATTATATTGCTACATACTTTGAAAGTCTGGCAGTGGAGAGGAAGTAATATTTGTCTGTTGGTCATCCGCCCATCCTTCGTAATAAGCATAGTAATGTGACATTAATCACAGAATGCAAAT
Organism: Callyntrura guangdongensis; assembly: GCA_027744295.1. NCBI lineage: Eukaryota > Metazoa > Arthropoda > Collembola > Entomobryomorpha > Paronellidae > Callyntrura > Callyntrura guangdongensis. The sequence continues at coordinate 21,462 of JAHZNB010003689.1, forward strand.
ATGAATCACTTCGACAGGACATGTAAATTACAAATCGTGAATTAAAATTATTATTAGAGTTTATCAATTGTGAAACTGAAACGACAGACAGAAGGGGAAAATGCCTTCTCAGTTTGTGCATAAGATGAAAAATAAAAAAAATTATAAATATCGAAAAGCTCAATACTATTGATATTTACGGGGGAGTTGTCTTTCTCGGGCTGCAAAAACAGTGAATGGTGTAGATACTATTTTCAATTTCATAATACGAATTCGTAAAAGTTTTAAAAGTACAAGTTAAAAATCAGCGTAGCAGTACCAAAACCCAAAATGCATCGAGCACCCAGTATCGGTGGAACCCCTTCCATATACTCTCACACGACAACAAGGTCAGCGGGACTTAGGTCGTCAAAATCTGTCAAGTCGCTTCACATACCATGGTATAAGCGACCAATGGTAACAAACCTTTTGGGGTTTGATATTCAACGAGTATCTCTGTTCACATCAATTTATTCGATTGTAAGTTTTATTGTATAAAGCACTTCCGTTACAAGAAACTAGAAAAACTCAAGTGTGGTGTAAGTAAAGTAATAACGCCATTTGATTTTAGATTCTCAGTTTGTTTACCATGGTAACGTCATCCTTCGACATTTATTGTTTGGACGAAGCCACTCCAGGCAGTACCCATTACGGTTACTACATCATTTCCTTCGATTTCGTATACGTGGGGAATAAACATGGTGGGTCCTATGTGTAATAATAAAAAACTAAACTTAATCGAATCGAATGTGTCTCAAAATTAAATTGTTTCCTTTTCAGTTCGTAACTCGTTAATGACAATAGCTGTGTTCTCTCTGATTGGAGGCTTGGCTCTCTTTATTACTAGCATTATGCTGCTCAATGCTTTACGCAAGGTATTTATTAAATAAGCGACAAAATAAAGCCGAGAATATAATCATTTCAAAGTGTGTTCGTAAATTTTAACTGATGTGTTAATATAAACTTTTTTTGGTTTTCATTGAATATAGGAGTATGAGCAAAAAATGATCCCCTGGCTGGTTTGTATGCTTGTATTTGCAATATGGAGGACATTTTCCTTTCTTATTTGTGCAGTTGTTAACGACATGATTTTTGCGTACAATATAATCATGTGCCTGTTTTGGCTTGTGTTCTCTATTTTGAACTTCGTTGGATGGGCAGCCGTATATTCACTATTTTTGGAATTGTCCGACCTTACAAAGCTGGAGGATCTGGCTCACCTCAGAGTAAGTTTCTTTTTGTGCATATCCGCCGCTGGTATTTTTCCTTTGTGGTTACTGTTGTTGTTGTTGTTGTTGTTAGATCGAAGGATG
>JAHZNB010003690.1:0-16189 GCA_027744295.1 Callyntrura guangdongensis
ATTGAAGTACTTGAACGGATACGGTTAACAAACGAAAGAAGAATAAGTACATGACCTGCAGCACATAGCATCGTTTGGGGCCACCAACGTTTTATGACGAATTTGAAGTTCTTGGACGAGTTGTGAATGTTGTGAGGATGGGTAGAGAGAGCAGTATCAACTTCTATTGGCTCCTTTACCACCCGAAATGGGCAAAAACCTAGATAGTAGCTAAAGTTTAGGCAAACTTCAAGAAAGTTTGTTGTGCTACTAACCATTTTTATGCTGGATTCATTAATGTTGTTTTTTATTTATTTATTTTGATAACACTGATAATATTACACGAAATATAAAATCTTTCAAAACAAATATCCTTCAAGCAAATGACCAAAATCTATGGTGCAAATCCAATATTTAAATCGTAATTTAACCTGGTAGTGGTATGCACTTTACTTAATGCAATGCACAAAAACGCGACAGATTTTTCGTAAAAGGATTTTGTCATATATATTGTTACTCGTATTATTAGCAGAGCGCAATATGACTTATTTGTCCTCAAGAATCCAATGAGACAAAAATATTCACTATGACAAATCCACGATCGATTGCTTCTACAAAATATTGTCCATAATGATATCCAGCGAAAAATGTTATTGGAAACGAAATTATGACGAGTATTAATAAATCCCACCAAAGTTTGAAAAACAACTATAGTAATAACCGGGGGAGAGTCAGAATAATTAGCATTGCGTGAACACTCGCCGGAATATGCGTACCCGGGTCAACAATCGCTTTTCCGCTATTCCCCGTGGACAATCCAACGTCATCACTTTCTACCTCCAGCATGTCCTGCCACATGACACATATCTGACAGTCGCAAAAGGTTTACTCGAAAAAATGTGCCAGCGTATTTGATGAAAAACTCATTCAGTTAAAGTAATTGGTACCTTCGGTAATTTGATTACTATGTACGTAAATAAGTACGTTTATTTTACAATAGATACAAATGTCATAATAAGGATTATTATTTTCGTCTTGGTCGCAAAACCCGTGCGGTACGGTATGGAAAATGTTAAGTTGTTTGAATGTTGGTTTTACATGCTTCTTACTTACGTCTATTTCTATAGATTCGGTAATGTCCTTGCTAACCTGCCTAGCTATTATTTGGAAAATTTAAATTACAGCTTGGTTCTGGTTCTGGTGTGAGCTTATGAATAATTTGCGTCGCATTAAAATCATCATGTAGTCTTCTTGTGTCCAATCCAGTTGCTTGAAATAAAATTTTCTGGTAATTATCATCTAGCATTAGGTCTGATTGAAAAAAATATTGATAGGCGACCAATATACTTAGCCCAGAACTATCATGAGAAAGGTACAGTAGCATTTCTTGAGAGAAATGCACTTAATGCAACATGCTTGTGCAGGCTAGGGATGATATTACTCAATTGAATAGTCATACCAAAAAGAAATAAAATAAACTCAAGTAGGAAGCAGGCAAAATCCACTGGTGACACGTAGACAGGAAAACAACTTTACATTTTCTATTCCATACAAAACCGCACATTAACCGCATAAATGTATTTTTTTACTTACATATTAATCAAATTACCAAAGGTACCAAATACTTTAACTGAATGAGTTTTCATATACCCGATCAAATATATTTTGCGGCTGTCGGAAATGTTTCATGTCGGGGGGTAGGAGGTGATGTGATGACGTTGGATTGTCCAGGTGGGAAAGTGGAAATCGATTGTTGATCCTGGTTCGCATATTCCTGCGATTGTTCTTTCAACGCTAATTATTCCTAAACTCCTTCACAACATAGGTTGTGTTGATTTTGCCAAGGAGAGTATTATCCTAATAGTGAAATAAATCTTTAATGATGATAAGCTTATTTACGTATATAGTGGGAAGACAGCAAACAAGTAGTAATTCATGATCTGGAAAACCAGGCAAAACTACAGACGAAAAAATGCCAGAAACTCAATATCAGCATTCTACATTTATATTTCAAACATACAAATGGATCGAATAACGCCGTTCCTACTGATGAGCTCTAAATTTTATTATAAGGACTAAATATGATGATATTTCGTAAAAAGATTTTAGCAAGCACAAACATTTGTTTAAGTTGAGCTGTGCAATTTTACCAACCTAACTCAAGTAATACACTGAAAAAATTTCCACTACAACAAATTTACGAATGCTATCAGAACAAGTCTTAAACCGATACATATCTGTAGAAAGCATGTTATTACGCAGGTGAAAAACATTTCCTCAAATTAAGGATTTCAGCGTGTTGGTCTGTCTGTCTGTCCGTCCGTCTGTCCATCGTCACTCTAAATCGTAATTTCAGCTCTGACACGCAAAGCTTTGGACATTCTTGGGTTTCCATTTTCAGTTGGCCATTTGCGTTTGCGTTGCATTACTGCGGTTATTAAGCAAAACAATATAATACGAGAAAAATATCAATATTCCTTCACGTTTAGCTTAGCGTTTAAAAATTACACTATACCAAAATTCAAAAAATATAACTTAATTGTTTGAAATTATTCAATACACTTATTATTGGATTTAATATTGTCGTAGTAGCCATAGTGAAAATCAAAACTATCAACCATTATTAGCATTAGATTATACACTATACCCTGCATAGGGAGAGTTGAAAAACTGCATTTTTTAAAGTAAAACTTAGAAAAAAATAAACGTACATGTTGTTTGTACTTTGTTAACCTAAACAAAGTCAATGGTGATCAAAATCAGCCGACATCTGTCGGCATGAAAATGAATAATGCAATTTGGAACGGAAACAGTTTCTGAAAGGTTAACATTTTTAAAGTTATTAGGTAAAACACAAATTCAAATTGTTATTCAATCACAGTAAAAAGTTACGGACTTGAAAAATCCTACCAGCACAAGAGATTGGAGTTCGGGGGTGTGTGTGATATTAACTCACAAGTAGGTGGCAAGATCAATAATTGAGTTAACGTCCGAATTTTTTGTTAAAATATATATCGCATTCGCAGAATACATTTAGCCCGAATGGCTAGAGTCAGCGACGCTACGTGGAGATTTACTCATGCACTGGGCAAATACTATAAGGCAGTTCTCGTGTATTTTATTCGGTATCTGGGTAGGCTCGTGCTTATGTTTATTTAAAACATATAACATTGGAATGGCCTTTCTCGTTTTTGATGTCTTAACTTGCTTTATTTTATAACGCTTTTAATAAACAACAACAACTAATCAACTTATGTAAACAAGCCAATGCACTTGTCCTTTTTAACTACGTTTCGACATACGTGTATCTAAAGCATGTCACAAAAGAAACAAGACACTGATTGTTAATTTAGTAAAATTATCGTGAATTCAATTTGCAATAAGGCTAATCAAAACCAATATCTTAAAGCAATGCTTTGAATAAGCCTACGTAATAATAACCTCTTAGGCATAGTATAATACCCGAGAACAGCCTTTTAGTATAATATGTACGTGCAGTGCAGAAATAAATCGTCAGCTGGCGCCACCGGCACTTAACATTCGGAGTTAAATATTTACCACTGTATTCTACGTATGCGATAACGTATTTAATATGTTTTGGCCGTTAGTGTCTCTTCGTCAATATACATAGACGACACTGGTGAATGATGCTATGAATAATTATCTACTTTGACACATGCTTTTGCAAAGAAAAATTACGCCAAGTAACTCCTTTGTCCGCAAAAACAAAACAATCACCGTAAATACACGGCAAAATATTATGTACTTGTGCAAGTAGTAGCGCATCATTTCACGTCTGTTGAAGCAAATATTTTATTTTATGGAGAAAAAAAATTAAACGAGGACACAAGAAACTGCCTCGACTTTGAAAGCATCAAAAAAAAATTTCCAAAATAAAAAATATATTGTCCCATATAACTTGTTAGACTTAGGATAGCAGCAGTTCATAAAATAAAAGTGTCGTATAAACTGATTTTCTTTCAGGTGCGCAGTCAGAATGATTTTTTTGTGGAAGGGGCGGTCAGGTTTTTTCCACGATTTGTAATGTAAATGTCCAAGGTAGATGGTTTATTTTTACATTTTGTCTCCAGTGGGCTCTTTAGTACATGAGATCATCTGGATGGGACGTTATCCACAAGCTTTACAATTCCCTAGTAATTGGCAAGGGTGCAAAATCTGTTCGAGCAGGCCTTATATGCCACGGAACACTATGCTACGCTATTACACTATTCCTGGGACAACAATTGAACTATGCAACAGCAAGGCTAAGTAAAATCTACATCTAATCAACTAGAAGTACACTACTACTGTTTCAGACATCCGATTATACTATATAGTTTTATCCAGAAACAAACTTATTTTAACAACAAGCATAACCAAAAATTTTGTATGCAACTACCATCTACCAATACTAAAGATCAACTAAGCAAATAAATACGCTTACATTCATCTTAATAAAAACTCATAGGAGTAGCCTGTAATTTTAAGCTCGGCATAGTCAAAGGCAAGCAATGAATTTTTTATGAAGTTGAAGACAACGTGATATCTTATGCTTGTATTCAGCATTGCATATCCTTATCCAAAAAACAGCTAATACAGAGATTCAGATTTTTTAATGTTTGTTATTAGTAAATTGCACGATATTAACAATTCACGACGAGTCATTTTAGTGCATACATTTTGTTGTACTTATGTACTTGATATACATAAATACAGTCTGCACATGCAAGACTACCACCAATCATCAATTCCATACTAAAACTTATTCCTCAATAGACTCTTTTTTTACTTTTAAGTAGGTATACAACAATCCAATGTATGCACGCAAGTAATATACATTCGCCTGCTAAGTACACATTTTTTCAAACTACGTGTTAGGTACATCAGGAATTATTTGGAAAATGTAAGTAAATTTTTTATTGTTTCAACAGTACAAACAATAAATTATCAAAGTATATTGAAAATTGTGTAATTTGTATTCACAGGTAGCGAACACGGCCTTCCTTTTTATTAATGGAATCAACAGTTGACGAAACAGTTTTAACCTTTAATTTTGATGGAATGCTTCTATCAACAAAATTCCACTTTTCTGGACCACCTTAAAACTTTCGCCTTAAAGCATCCTCAACAAGCTTCTTACAATGAATGTTTGCTGGGGGTCCATTTCTGTAAGTTAAAAACCTTATTATTCAATTTGTTAGTTTTATTAGAAACTCCGAGTTTCACAAAATCTTAACCTTGTAAGAAAAGCCTCCATAGTTATGTTTTATGGTTCAAGCGAACGGTGGTCCGCAATGCGCTTAATTTGCGAAGCTATGGATTCTACTTAATGCTCATTGTACAATCTGACCGATGCTGATGCAGCTAACTGATTGATATCTTCGAAAAATTCCGCTTCGCAATAACCGTTTAAAATTTTTTCGTAGAATTTATTTTCTGATGTTATATTTTCTGGAAGCGACTTTGCCCTTTTGTATTTGTCCCTCAGCTTGTTGTAAACGGCACTTTGAAATCGTACATATTGCTGTCTAATGTTTGCCATCGACGTTGATGGCTCCAAATAATTAGCTCGAATGGCAGCATTAGTGTACACTTTCAATTCATGTTCAGAAATAATATCAGAATTACGCTCCAATACTAACTCTGTAACAAAGAGTTGCATAATCGAGTCCATCAATGTATTCTTTGTTCCTGTGTGCCGCGTCATCATAGTCTCTACTTCGGCATTAATGTATAAGCAACTATTAATTCTGACACATTTTAGACATCGTTCAAAGTGTTCGTCGTCTTGAATTTCAACAGCTTTTCCAGAATGTCCTGCTAAATCGAATTTTGTTCAAAGTTTTCGAAAACTTAGGCAAAAAATTGTGGGTTCCAGACATTGACTTGATTTTTGCAAAGTCATGCATTACATCTGTTTCATACAAAACATCATACGTTTTGAAGATTGTTGGCAGATTCAATCATAATTTTGTCCAAAGCCCACGGCATCAATCCAGAAATTTGAACTTTGAATTTGAAGTTTTCCTTTTTCGGCAGCAATATCCGAAAACACGCTTAGGTGTAGGAGAAATTCGGGCGATTTGATTTCAGTTAGTAGCTGTACGGACTTTCTGTCTTTGTCTAGTAGATCGTACAATGTGGAATAGTTGTTGTCAAAGTTTTTGCATACTTCACTTGCGTATGCGCTCCATCGAGTTGTACAAAATCCTTTAGTGGAGTAAAGACGCCCATTTCTCTCTTTTGACAGGTCCACGGCGTGCTCCAAATTTTTACCGTACCTGAACTTTTGGTTAACCTCGTTTATCTTATTGGTTATGTCATTCACCCACTGATTATCTTCGATATTCTTTGCGTCCTTATTTGCAAGTTCAACTTAAAAATATTGTAAATTAACCAAAACACATAAAAAGATTGATATAAGAGTAATGATAATGATAAAAATGATGGAAACATCCTTATATGTGCAGTGTCCCATAAATGTGTGTAAAAGTCATTGCCAGGAATTGGTCAGATTCACATTTTGAAGGACGTTTTTCAAAAACTAATTTATCCAAATGCTTTGTGTGTCCTAGGCGAATCATTTGTCCATCTGCGCAACTTCCGACATATCTATCTGTCCAATCTCTATCTAGCATTCTGCACAGTGATTGGTACGTCGATTTTGCTAAACCTACTGCATTATGGTTTTTTAACAGGGTATGCATCCACAAAAAATGTTTTAAGTTGCCCATCACCATAGGTGTTAAGGGCAATAACTTTGTAGGTACGATGGTTAGCAGTATATTTGTCCATAGCTATGGTTAATGGAGGTGGTCTTCCAGCTCCAGGTAATGGTGTGGTTATAGCAATCTGAAACTTCATAGGTTCATAGAGAGATTTATACAAGTAAGGCAGAAGTTCGCTCGGAGTCACGAAAATGGTTTTTATCCCAAATTTTTTTCCAAAATTAGATAAATGAGCAATTTCTCTCGTATAGGACAGACATGAGTGGTTCTCTACTATTACTTTATATGCAAAGTTTTTGCATGCTATTCCTGCAGTTTTGTTCATTTCAATTTTTTCAGATATTGATTAGGTGTCCTTCAGCAGTATCTCTGTTGTCTATTGTCATTTGTATAATTGTCTATCATATTGTATAAATATTGTCTCTGTGAGGTTTACCCTTTAGGTGAATCTCCACATGTGCTTTTAAATTTCGAAACTCCCTTAGCAAACTTCGCCATTTGCCATCATTAATGATATCTAATTGAAAAATTTCATTTTGTTTAGTTTCATATGCCATTTCTGACACATCTGGGGCACAATGCCTGCAGCATAGTTCATGCGGTTCATTTTGGTTTCGGGCCGATAGTGTAGGGTAGTGATACACGATGTTTGGTAAGTAAGACATAAAATCCTTTATGTTTTTTGCATGTTTCGCTAGGTTTAATTGCTCTGGATCATAGGCTAAAGTTTCTTGATCAAAATATGCTGTGTACGTCTCGTCTTAGTCCTTCGATTTGAGATGCAATTGAGAGGCTTGACATTGGTTGTTCCAGATTTTCTAATCGCAGTAGTATTTCACGTTGAAAAGAACTGGATGCAGTTTCGGACAGACTAACGGCAGCAAGGGACTTCGATCTTCTCTGTATTTTGGTTTGGCGATTTTCTTATTCCTCGTCAGTAGAAAGTTCTACAATCTCTGAGTCTAAGAGTGTTTCAAAATCTGTATCAACAGACAATAAGTTTGCATCGTTTCGGAAGTCTGTTGGTTTACTTTCCGTCATTTTAAAAGTCACATCTCTCTGTAAAATAATAGAAAATATTTATAAATACATGTCATGTGTTTTTAAATATTTACTTGTGGAACTGTTCAGAAAAATATGAAGTAATGTCGGGATCTTGTTCGAAAAATTTTTCCTGCTCAAGGGTGTTCCGTCTCTCAGTAAGCATTTCGTGGTCTGTTTCAAGGCCATCATGCAAGGTCTTCGGATTACTTGGGTCAGGAACGGTTAGAGCTTTGCCTACTAAACATTTGCGTGTAAGTTGTTGACTAATTTTCCATGTTTCCAACCACCTTCTCGGCACCGCTGTCAACATTAAGTAGTAATTAAAGTTTTTCGTGTTCCTGCTCCTACTCATATCACTCAGTGGTTTTTTTTCTTCCAGTCGCTCATTTTCCAGTCTCTCATTTTCCAGTCTTTCATTCTCCCGACGCTTTTCTTGTTGTCGCATTTCTTCTCTACGTTCTTCCTGTTGCAATTTTTCCCTTCGTTTTTGTTCATCTTGTTGAACCTCTGTTCATCGTTCTTCGTCTTCTAGTCGCTTTTGTTCCCTTTGTTTTTTATCCTCTTGCTGAATTTCTCTTTTTCGACTTTCGTCATCCCTTTGCTTTTGCACTTTCCCGGCATGCTGTTGCCTTTCTTCTTCTTATGCTTTTAATGCAATTTCCTCATTCTGTTTACTTTCTTTCTCTTTCCTCTCTTCCTCAAGCTTTTGGTTCAACTGTATTCTTGCTTTTTTTAGAAGTTTCATGGTTAGCCTTTACGTAAAAAACTAGTTGTCACTGATAAGAGGTTATAAAATTTGTCGTTAAGCACACACTGATTTAACTGATAAACTTACCCACAGATCTTGTATGCTTCGCGTACCCTTTGGAGGTTCTACGGCTGCTTGTTTTCCGGGGTATGCAAGGTCATAATGAGTTTTTAATTTTTTTACGGAGGTACATACCGCAGTCTTTGGACGTAACGTAGTCGTATTGACTGTTAGTTGCAGGTTTTAAATATCTGCTGTGAAATGACATTTTAAATATTGTAATTTAAGTCTAAATAACTAAATATTTAAAGTTAAAACAATCTTTAGACAATTTTTTGTTTCATGTCTCTGTAAATTTGTAAAGTAATCTGTAGAGTAAATCTATAGAGTAAATCTGCTCGCATACAAGATAAAATGGTGTTAAACGGTTGAGTCTAGTTGCAAAATCATTCGTTGAAAGTCGGAAATATTTATGAGCATATAAAGACGGCTGGACAACCAAAAGCATTATGCAATTTAAGCATTTTCTGCTATTTCTTCTTACAAGACGATTTGCTCAAAAAGTCTTAACAACCAGGGCAAACCGCACACCCTTAAAAAATTAAACGGGACTGCAATAGGATGCTGCATCAGAAAGATATATTTATAAATCTAATTACCTGTTCTTAAGTGGCTTATAAAAAAATTATTAATTAACTAATTTAATCACGGGTGAATTACCTTCGGTTAAATCCCTGGCATCAAATTTTACGGGAATCACAAATAGTTTTTACGTATCCGCTCAGATGGACGGATTAAACTTTGTTTCATTTCTCGGGCCTTTTGCATAAATGGAGACTAATTTAGACAAAAAAGGCGGACCTTAAAAATCCTTGCTTATCAAATTTTAGAAGTGAACCAATTGGCAAAGTACGATTTCAGAAAAGGCCGATTTGATCTGTCGCATTTACAGCATATTTACATGCTTTCGAAATGCAGATTATGTTAGTTGATGCAATAATAGTTTGTTATTTATTATTTATACAATAGTGTACTAAATTTATTACGACTGTAATTTTATGATCTATGCTACAGGCAAAGAGGCAGCAGATCCGGAAACAGAATTTGATATATAATCTAAAGAGTGGGAGCGGATCATCAAAATTATTGGTTACATTGAAAAATTTCCTGAAGTAAAACTGTTGACCCCCAGAGTTGTCTACTCCACTGCTTTTAAATTAGAGTAAGTACTGTAGCTAGATAGTCAAAAGTTTATTACTAAATAAGTTTTTCCACGATTAAAACGTTTATTTTTGTGATCGGGGCATAATTGGTAGCCGTGACTACTCGCTGCACGAAAGAGAACGGATTTTTGGAACAAAACCGAGTACTACACAGGATTGCAGTGAAGCAAATCCGAAGGACGAATATAATGACGACGATAAAATGAGTTGGGATAAATTCAAGTTTGTTCCTGAAATTCTTAGTTTAGTTAAGAAGAAACAACAGAACATTATTTTCTCAAAGATTTTGATAAAATAGCTGGATATTCAGGTGTCAAGCAACAGCTTATTTCAGACTTTTCAGACCTCGACTGCCAAAAAAAGAATATGGGGATTTGTTTGAAGTTTGTTGAAAAACTTCACGCAGAAACACGACTTTTATTGTTTGGGGTAAAAGTCTAAAGTAAAAGAACAAAACAGGCTTAATCTTTTAGTTTAACTGAAATTTAAATTTAAATATATTTATTATTTTAGCCACCAGGAACGGGTTTGCAGCATATTTTTTATACAAATCAGATCTAGGTTTTTATTATGATTTTACTTAACTAGTTGCACAATTTAATATGAGTGATGATAATTCCATTACAGGAAAAACATCTTTTGTCGNAAACATCTTTTGTCGAAGGGTTGGCGAAAGAACTACAAATAAACTACCTTCCTGTTTCGCAGGGTGACTACGCGAACCCTTTCATGGTTCAAATTTACATAAAATACAAACTTTCATGTTGATTTCAGGTTGTCAATGCTTTTATGTTGCAATGAAAGTTGATCCAGTTCTTTTATTTTTGGGTAAGTCTAAAACCAACATTATGGTTTGCATCTCAAATGAATCTTCATAAAATAGCTATTCTACTTTCTATAATACATAGATGAGGTAGACTCTATCTGACCGGATCGGAAAAACACCAGAAGTGAGCACAAGTTGGATAAAGTTAACCAATTTTTAACTTTAATGGACGACGCTACCCGACACAATATCATACATCCAGAACGAGAAGTGCTTTTGTTTGGTGCAACAAACTTTCCGTATCGCCTGGATGAAGCACCAAAATTTGTCATCTGCTTACAAATAATCTGCCGCAAAAACATTTTTTTAAAATTTAGTATTTAATTTCTTTGGTAGACGAAGATTTGAAAATCTTTTGCATATCCCAGCTCCTGATGATCTAACTCGTCGGGAAATGTTGGAATTTGTAATCGGGAAGCACGTTTGTTCTGTTTTGTCTAACGTAGATTGGAAGACAATCCTACTTTACACAAAAGGGTCTGACAAATTGTATATGTATAAAATACTTAATGTGTAAATGTGTAAGTTACGTTAATAATATAAAATGTTTACAGGTGTTCCTGTGACAATATGATAAAGTTAAGCAAAGACATTTTAACAAAACAAGATGCAATGCTGCAGCTAGCAACCCATTTCCGACCCCTACTTCAAGACAGAAATATAACTCATTGGATTCCTTGTTATGGTGCATTTGTTTGGTTTTAAATTACCAATTATTATTATCGGAATTCAAAATTTTCTAGGCACATTTTGTCGCTGGATGTAGATGATCCAATGGGGTGCGTTAAACTTTGTGAAGAATTCAATGCCAAATATGAAAGTGATAAATCCCGAATCAGAAACTGCTGCTACTTTGTTAAAGAATCTGAATCTTTTGATTCAGCCCGTGCTTATCAAGAGACCAAGCGTAAGTCCGACCGTGATGATTTGGACAAAAATTCTGACTGGGTTGTTACAGGTGTTGCAGTTAAACCAAAACTTGTTACAAGACCACTACCTCCAATTCCAAATATTAAAACGAAATCCAAAAAAGAAAATATTGTAACCAAATTTTTAAGCTTTTATTTGATATTACATCAATACTTTTACAAATACATTGTAAAGCACATTATAATTATTTACATTTAATGATGTCGCATTTAATATTCTTATGGTTCCAATTCGGCATATGTATGTTGAATTGCGGCAGGTAGATTGATGTCCATGTTTACTTCCTGAATCGTCCCGTTTGTAGTGTTTCCTGTATCAGAAGAGGTTTCCGTTTTTGGGTTCGGGGTTTCTGTTGTACTTGTGTTGTCCACGTGCATTTGTTGTGATTGTTGCTGTTCCTGAAAAGTGTTAGTATTTGCTGTTGTTGGTACAGTGACGTTGGTTTCGTGGTTGTCCGCAAGTTCAAACATTAGCGTTGGTAGTTGTTTTGAGGAGTTGTAAAAGACAAATTCAACTCCAGACTTTTCATGTAAAATTGTATTGTACGCCGCTTGTCAGGAAGCCGTTAGAATTTAAAATCGTCTCCATTTATCAGCTTTTAATTGAAGGCGTTGAGTTTAGTTTGGTTTAGTTACAGTTTCAGTATGGAATTTATATCATGTATTTTAAATGTTTATTTAATTAAAATCTACCTGAAGTTTAAACCTGATTTCAATGATCATGTTTTCGGGAATTGTGACCGGACGAGGTAAAGTCGCGATAAAAACTTTACCGCGTGGACCATCGATGGGTACTTTTACTAAGAGTTCAACTACCGGACAAAAGAGAATGCAATTCTTGCTGCCTTTACGGAGTCTTTGCTCTGGTGATTCTCAGATGTCAGTTGTAACTAAGATTTTCTTGTTTCGTTTTTCTCTGTGTTCTTTTCTTCAAACCCAGGAAGCCTTTCTCCCAACGGATCCTCAAAGCACGGTCCGAAGAATCCGACGCCGGTCAATTTGATTGGTTTGCTGACTTCAAACCTTGATTTTTTTAATTAATACGAGATATTACTTTATTACTTTTTATGACAATTACAGCAAGTAGTAGCTGTTTTGCTGACTTGTACCTAAGTTTATGAAAAACTCCGATAAAAGATCGTGCTGAACTACTAGCCAAGTTTGGTGACCTTTGGTTTATTATGAATGTGTTCATTTTGTCTAGAATGCAACTTGCCTAATTTATAATAATATAATAATTTGGTTTGGATTGTATACACTTAATTTAGCGGTTTCACTTCTACTTTTTTAAGTGTTGTGTCCAACTTTATTTATTTTAAATATGAGGTATTTAGAAATTATAATTTACATATAACTAACTCAGTGAATCAAATCTAGAAGTGTTTCGAGTCATTGTTCACTTCTTAGGACAGTATATCATTAGTTGGCAACAAGTTGTACTGTACTTGCTCGTCTTTAATTTCATATAGAAATATACATTTCCTTTACATTAGTTGAAATAGTATGTACAAGCGGAACGGCAAAATGAGTCAAATATATTTATTTCATAACATAAACGTTGTTTGAGGCATACAAAGCTCAGTCTTGTGTTCCACTATCGGTGTATTTTTATTTATATATTGTGTCATATGCGTATGTGCTTCAGTGCATAATGGAGTGCAATTACACACCTTTTTGCATATAAATATACTATACGATAAGTTATCTTCGATACCATACTTTGCTTAGTCCTAACTGTTAGCAGTATTAGCAGTACATATACTATATATACTAGTACGTATACATTGTAGTTGTGCATACTGTGGTAGTAGTATGTAAAATACCAATCGGCGTTTCGTATATTGTATTTCTGTAAACTTGTTGTATTTCCTATATGATATATGATGCATATATACAATAATAAATATATGTATTACAGAATAACATAACACTATAACACATTGCATCTAGTAGAACATGCTATTTACTAGTACAGCATAAAATTGAAGCAGTGCTTGAGTACGAAATAAAAGCAGTTTTTATTATGTGTTAAGGATATCGGCGCCGCCGGGCTCATGAAACATAACATGAAATAACATGAAAAATCTCGCTCACGGAACACTTAACAGATTCTGCACCCTTGATAATTGGACTACATACTTATACTTACAAGTGAAGAAACCAATGTGGTCACTAGCTATGACCTTCTAAGGAGCTGGGAAAGTTTTAGCATGAGTTCAGTGGTACCGAACAACATCCTAACGATTGCATATTAAGACGCTGCCAGCGTCAACGGCAAATAAAAAATATTGTACAGCTTTGTCTTAAAGATAAAAAACAATTTGTAATTTCGTTTTCCATATTCTATTATGGCAATTCTCAAAAAAATCACGTACTTGGACCAACGACAATTCTTGAAAATGATCAATGTCGCAATTCGGTAAACCCAAGTGAAACACCACTCCACTGAAACATGGTTGAGTGATGAATATTTGTACGACTTGTAGTTGTGTGAAGTTAGAGAGCAGTTAAACATTCCGCATTAGTGCCACGAACTATTCCCTGAACATAGAGCAGCTTTCACGGGATGTCATGCAAAAGTGAAATTTCGATTTCCGAATCCGGTATACATTTATTGATCCATTATTCGCTTTCGTACACGTTGCGACTGTATTTTATCATGGTCACATTGGACAACTTGGTTGATTCATGTTTGTTTGTGAGACTAGCTGGCTTGGGAAAAGTTTTATTCAAATATTCCAACCCATATTAACGTCATGTAGTTAATCAATTGTTATCTATAGTTGTCATTTTCGAGCCGTCTCCAAAGAAATCGCAGGGAGTCATAAAAAACGGAGATGGGTCCTACCAAATCTGTTTTCTGTGTCATGCACTGAATTTGACTTCAATGAGTTGTCCAGTTGAACAAAAAATTTATTTACCACTTAGCTAATCTCACAATTATGCATTATTATTACATGTTTGAGTTGCGGTCAGTGGGGTTTACCAAATTACGAGCTTGCTTGTTTGGAGAATTACCAATGATATTGGTAGGTCCATGCTAGAAAAGTTGTATCAAGAAATATGCTGTAATCGAGTGTGGAAAACCATATTACGAATTGTTTTCCGTGTTTATGAAAAGCTGTTACTATACATTATTTGATATGTTTACCGCTGACGCTGGCAGCGTCTTAATAGACAAATGTTTTGAACTCTCGTTGGTACCACTGATTATTGCTAGACGGGGAACTTGGTTGGCATCAGCTAACTTTCTGGCCACTATGCAGAAATAAAGCAAGTTGGAGTGAAATTTGACTCTAGTGACGCTGTTTGTATTAAAAATGCTCAAAATTTGTTTGTTTGAAAAATCGAAGTAATAGTTTTGTTTACAGGCGTTATGCCACCATGGTGATCTACCACCAAGAGTCTAACTGCCACCTCTGTAAACTACCACCGTGCCCAACTCCCACCAGGGTCTAACTGCCACCAAGATATAACAAAAAATTAATATTTACATTAACATGTCTTGTTTATTTGAACTACACTAAAAATATACATAATTTAAAACATTTAAAACTTTATCACATTTTTTAAATGACTTCATTTTATAGCCAATTAAATGTGTAGCATTCTTAATAAACTAGCAGTAAAGTAACCTACGAAGTAATAGTCGTAAAGTAACCTACTTAATAAAAGACATTATGCGACTATTAGCCTTGTTTGACAGCTTAAATTGAGCGACAGTGAACTTAAGTTGAACAGGAATATGCATACTAAAAATTAGGTGTGAGAGTTTCGGTCGTATTCTTGATGAATACTTTTCATTGTGTAAGGAGGGGTCTCCTTTTCTTTGCTCCCATGCGAAGTTCGAATAAACAGGAGATGTAAATATTAATACTGTTCTCTGTTCTCCTTTTTGTTATATCTAAATCGGAATGGTACAATAAACAATTTAAGCATGGTGGGAGTAAGGGGGTAGGTAGGCATGGTGGGAGGTGCATTGCTTATGGTGGGAGTTAGACGCAGGTGGGAGTTGGGCTTGGTGGCAGTTAGACCCTGGTGGGAGTTGCGCTTGGTGGCAGTTGGGCATGGTGGTAGTTTACAGACGTGGCAGTTAGACCCTTGGTAGGAGTTCACCATGGTGGCATAACGCCGGTTACGAATAGTTTTAGAAAGAAAAATTTTATGCAAAATTTACTGTATCTTTTGACTATTTTAGTTGCATAATGTATGAAACAAAGGTTGGCTGCATAGAATTCCCGTCACTAGTCATCAACAAGACAAATGCAAATAAAGAAATGTTTTGCTACGTACTATACAACATAAATTTTCCAAAAAATATGTAAAATATTAAACGTTGTTATTCCACTTTTCTGCAACATTACTGACATTTTTACTAATCAGAAACGATATTACCATTAAAGCATGTCTGGCTGATAAGCCATGAAAGTCATGGAACATATATTATTACAAAAATGACAAGATATATAATTAAAATCGTAATCAGACCACATGAAAGTGTGTAACAAAAAACCATCCAAGTTTTCAAACAGACGAGCGTAAAAAATAATTTACATGTTAACCCGAAGAACATAAAAATTGCTATTTTTATATTGTGACAATTTGGCAAAGCTTACACAGACATTGCAGTTTCTACGGTATGACCTCGTATTTTTTGGCAGTAAAAAGCTGCCAACTAAATTACATTATGACAAATTGGTGACCAGTATTCA
>JAHZNB010003691.1:0-25938 GCA_027744295.1 Callyntrura guangdongensis
AGTTATAGTGTTTGCAGACAGACAGACATGATTGTGATCGCAATAACTTCCCAAAGCTTCGCTTACGAAAGTTAATAAAAGCTTTGGAATTAGGTATTATGACCGATAAACAATTAATCGACTTTTAATTTGCCATTCGCTAAATAAGAACAACACCTCCTTCAGCAAGCAAAGAAAAAAGCTTGAATGCAAGTTCCATATATGTATGTGTACTTGCATTCCTTGGTAGCTTCGTCAGTCATAGGCTATAGGACTATGTGCCATACGATCCATAGAGTACCATCAACATGATCTTCATTAGTGCTCGTGTGCATTGTCCATCTGACCTTGTAAGCCTTAAGGAGGGGTCAGGGAGGGTTTAAAAATAAGCCAACCAGTGACAACTGCTACAAAGTTTTTTCCTATACGGAGAATCACACATAAGTGTTTACTTGGAGCATAAATTTAATTATTGAACTTTCCAATCGGGTCAAATGTTCAAACTGTTTAGCCAGTGAAAATTGGTGCATATGAACTTTTTCATACGAAAATTCGCGCAAAAAACGTAGTATAAATTTACTCAATGGTTTTTAACATGTGGTCAAATGTCAACTTTAAAGGTTTATTTTTAATCAGACATCTAGATTCCCGTGATTTTTATCTGACGAGCTTTTTAATCTAGTATGATACATACTACTAGTACTAGTTCCTCCTTCCTTACCCCTACTTTCGAGAAAAATGACTTGGTTTTAGTACTTGTTTTTTTTCTCGTTTATTTAATCTCATCGCTTCCATTTCCTTTTTGTTTTCACAAATGACGGAATATGAATATGAATGGCAGATAAAGGACGGTCTAACATAAGTTTCAACAATGCACATACCTACATGTACGTACGCACGCATTTCTCGTAGTACATTTTTCTTAAATAACCGGGAGGATGAACGAGAAGTTTATACGAACAGTGTGCATCGTCTGGTATGAGCAACGACATCCGTTTTGTAATTCACAGCAGCATATCGTGTAATTTGTCCTCTTGATACATACTTCAAGAAGTTTACCCTAGTTTAATAGTGTTATTCAATTAACGAACTAAATATGCACACAGTTGAAAGCACGTTGAACAAGTGTGTCATAGAAAAAGAACAGCATAATATTTGGTTCTTTTGTCTCCTATACTAGTACGTTATACCTACCTGTATATAGGTATGTGTTAGTAAGAATAGCATTTTAGATTGTTACTATTTTTGCTAAGAAACAAAGTGAATTTTCACCGTAGTCCGTAGTACATACGTATAACGTATATATTGAGAAGCACAATGTAACTTTGTGAGCGCAAGTTCTACCAAACTTTAAGAAACATTAAGAGCCATCTACAAAGAGCTTTAAAAACTAAGCATGACGGCGGAAAAAGTGTAAAATATATCCACACAGTGCGCTCGGATCCGATGTGTGCGTACTAAGCTAATCTTAAAAAATGGTTGCATGTGCATGGTGATAATTCATTAATTAGTCATTCATCATTATCGTATAACTTTGTCTTCTACACTACACATAATATAACGACGAAGGTGGAGTTACCTATAGTCTTTGCAAAATACACTGTCGCAGATAAATAAATTATATTAAATAAATTGCTGTATTTATTTACAATTCATTAAAACTTACCTCTCTCGCATTATTGGAAATGTCCGCTTCATTCTCGCAGTCACTGTCCCCTGTGTCCGTTGTACTATCTCCTATCGGCGTGTCACATGAAGAGAGACTCTCTGAGCCCAATTGTATTCCAGAGTCGGTACTGGAGGTAGCGTCCTTGATGGTTGACGTTGAAAACAGCTGGTTCACCAAATGTTGAATCTGAAACAAAAACCATTAATGATTTATAAGATTATAACAGGTACGACATTGTTGACTTTGTTTTAATATAACTGACTGAGTCTCAAAAAACAACGTAGGAGACCCTCATCTGTATAAGGAGTAGGTTCACACTGCATACTGTTTCATTAATTACCTAGAAATCACACTCAATGCTCAATTGCTCAAATTAGAATCAATGTTTTTCATCCTGAAGATATTTCTTCCTATGTACTATGTAAATTTTGGCATGATTTTATGTTCATTCAACCAACGCAACGCCAACTATGAAGGATGCCGTTAAAATGCGCTAAAATTGTGGGCAGTCCAACTCTCCTTAATAAGTAAGGGCCTTTTGTGTATTTTGATGACTATGCTCATTAATGGCAAGATTGATGTACGACTGAATGTACTAACTACTGTTATCATTTAACAATACCGGTGCTGCATAAGTGTATCTTAGGGCTTATTTCAAACTTGTCTTTTGATTAAAAAACTGCTCATTAAATGGGCGGTGATGACGTCTCTCAAAAAAGCGAGAAAACTGTATCATTTCCATCATCCGCTAACAATAAGAATAACATTCTGTATTCCTTTGCACAAGACTAAAATATAATTCCTGTATCCAATAAGGCATAATGCAAATAAGGTTCAACTAGGTTCAAAGCTGAATTTACCTCAACCAACCAACAAATTGGAAAAAATGTTATTGTTTAATTAAGTGAGAACGATACAAAGCCAGAGGCTTATCCTTGACGTCTGGCAGCTTCGGAAAAACGATAGAACCTGTCTTTTTTGCTATGAAAATGAAAGTTTGTACGCATCAGTTTCCTGCTTGCCTGTGGAATTATTTCTATCACCTGATTGCTTGTATTTCTCTTCAACACCCAAGTTAAAAGTTGAATGCCTACTACCCACTTACTATGTAATTCACTTTCATTACAGTTGAATCAAGTTCGCTGACGTTAATGAGGATTATTTACTGGGATCGGTAAAACAAGAAAGGCATTGAAAGACCTAAAACCATAATGTTGAATTTGCACCCGTGTCTGTGTATAAGATTTCATTCTGTCCCATCAATAACGCTAGCTTATTCACTAATTACTAATTCACCAACTATGAACTAGTATTTCGACAGTAGAACTTTTTTGGTAAATTGTAATTTAATAATCCTTTAAAATTACCATTTAGATGATTCATCTTGTGTTAACAGGTAGGGCATGTATTTTCAGACTGCAATACAACCCAGAGCAATAATTGGTTTTATCGAGAATTTGCGTTCTCAGAAGAAACTGAAAACAAACAACCTTTTCAACTGCCATTAATTAAGTAGGCCTTTTATACAAAAACTCTGCATGTTAATAAATTTGCATACAACAAAAGTCCATACAAAGGCTCGCGTACACGTAAAAAATTTGCAATTCAAAAATCAATATAGAAAATCAGAGTAAACAGAGCCGTCCCTTAAATCGTTTTTCTCTCACAGACAGGCATGAAAAGTGAGACGAAAATAAAAGGCTTTAGAGTAACAGACATGATTACGATTATACTGACTGCATCTGTCTGTGCATAGATGATTTTAAAGAGGAAGAAATCAACACTACTGACTTGAGAAGTCTCGCTATGGAAAACAACAATGGAGGTATCTTTTTTCGACATGACGACAACGAGAATCACAATAAATAAGGAAGATGACGATGCGTAGCAAAAAAACAAGTGTCTACTCGATTGTTGGACGATGAATTCCGTATTTTTAATTTCACAAGTGAAAACTACCATTCCAAGAAGCTAACGTTGAATAGAGCTTACGATGTTAGTCACATTTCCTCCCCTTCGCAAAATGGTATCAGGATATTTATTACGGACAATTATAAACACCAAATAAAGTAGGTCTGTCAGTGAAATCAACACTGCTCTGGCTCTACATTTCGAGCATTTTTATTCTTTCAGCCGTTTTGTTTGACTGACTGACTGAGACGACGGCGGCGAACGGGTACACATGGCGAAATTCTAGATTACATGCGATGATCTCATTCGTTCAGTAAACAAGCGAATAAATTATAAGTTTCAGTCTGTAAATTTTGAAATCATACAATTGTACTTATGGGCCAGTTGCCAGTATATGAACGTTAATGAGCATGTATGAATATAAAATGGCGAGTAGAAAAATAAAAATAATAAATTATAAATATATAGGTAATCGTACTCGTGGTACACACACATGAGCAATAATAACAGTGAACTGAGCACGCTAGCATCCGCACTACCATATTTTCTCAGCTTACTTTGTTCGTACTGCTGAAATCAATAAGAACTACGGAATAAAAAATGGTAGCAACAAAATTACATATTCAAAATTTGATGATGAAAATGGATGCTACTGTGCACTGTTTAAATGCTCTCAAGGAGAACACTATCAGTCAAAACAAAACGCATTATACATTTTTGTGGCTTTGTTGAGTTGGTTCGTGATTTTTACTGCATAGTTGATGTTAATAACACATCGTCATTCGCAAGAAATGCCAGCGAAGAAGATGGTAGCAGGTTGTATTGATGTGAAAGATCGTACATACATAAATGATTATATGGCTTGTCAATATTAATAGTAATTTCATGATGACGGTAAGCAGACAATTCGAGCAATTCCTCTTTCTTCTTCCTCCCAATGCATAATTATATGTCAGCCGCCGTCGCCGCCGTCAGCACAACAACCTATGAAGCCAATGGAAGTATTGCCTTGTAGAGTTTCAAATTCTCGTCTAAAACTGGTTGTATGTGATCTAGAATTCGTGAAGGGGTCTATGCTCGTTTTGTTGTCTGGGGATGTGATGTCGTTAAAAATAAAAATGTCTGGTAAACTGTCAAGTAGGCACATCCATTCTGCATTGGCGTCAAAGTTAAACTATCCATCATCTTGACTAGGCATGTCAAATGCCATAACGCGTAATAGTGATGTTGAATTGACCTTTGATCCCTGCTGGAACCAACATTTATTTACCAATCTGGCTCAAACTTGGTATAATTATAGAATTACCTATAAGGTATCTGTGTACCAAATTTGAGCCATTGTAATGTTAAAAGTAAAAATAAATAAAAGGGGGTCTCGCTTCTACCCCAAGGGGATGTCACTGCGATGTCATGATGACATATGTTATAGCCCTTCTTGTCAGGAAAATTATATAGTCACATGATGTGCCTAAATAAATGCATCTGTTGCAAATTATATCGGAATTTAAATTTAAAAATATATCCTTCCAACATTTAGACATTGAATGAGCGAGTTTCATACAAAACTAGGTAGGTATCATGTATCATTCTACCACTCGTTTACCCTTTTCCGAATTCAAACTAGCTATAACCAGAATAGACATGACTTACATCAAGATTGAAACAGGAAATAATCGATGAAATTTATAAACCTTAATGAACACCTTGGAGAAATTTGACATTTTTTAGACGTTGTGTTTGTAAAATGTTTTTTTTTCTGTCTATCAAGTTCTATTTTATTAAATTGAAACTTTTTAATACATGAAGTAATCGTGTTACAATATTTTCAGATCTTGTCTACTTATTTAAATTTGGGTTTAATTAAATGCCCAAATTTCCCAGATTGGTGACTATGGTACTAAAGTAATTTATGACAAAAATGAAATTACATTTGCTTATGCACGAAATGTGAGTAGACAGGTACGCAGTTTCGTAAAAGTCGTGTGTATTGTTATTTTATTATATAAACACAATATTATGATGTCAGGAACTGTAAGGTTTTAGTGAGGCAGTAGGAATTGATTTTTTACTGCAATTGGAGAAACGCTAAATTGTTAAAGATATACATATGCCTGTTGGATATACTTAAGTATTCGTAAAATGTCAAAACGGAGATGGATTTTCACAAAGTTTCATAACAATTAACTTTAGAATTTCAGCTCACCAAGCTAATCAGGCGTGTTTTACAGACTCAACTTTCGCCGGACGCAGGTTGTGACGCAGACAAGTGAAGTTTGTGGTCGTGCACACGTTGAATATCGCTAAATCTAAGCGTCAAAAAATCAACGAGGCTCCTTAATAAAAAAATCATGATCATAATGTGAGGGGTTGCACAGTTTACCAGTTAATCATCAAACTAACCGCTATATATTGTAGTACAAATATCGAGCATTGTATTCATTGCTTCAGTGCAACAGATAAACAGTGAAAGTGCAAAATCCATTATCCCATATCAGATTTATAATATTATACAGACAAATTTGGTAAAAACTGTATCTAGCTGATTGCCTATATTGACGAAGACGCAAATGAGATACTGCTCTTTTCCTTTTGTATATGCTCAAATGGAAAGAATCATTAGAGTATTGTCAAATGTCAAAACAATCGTGAAAAAATTTCTTTTTTATTGTTGATAAATTGAAACAACATATAATACGTACTCTACAGCGTGTCATTATTATGAAACAAAAGGCAGAACGGTAATGCAAAATAGACAAGATGTCACTCTGATAAAGCTAGCTACTCTGGTAGTAAATCCCACAGACAAGTTTCTGCAGAAGAAAAGAAAAAAGAAATTACTTTGTCTCTGTGGTTTCCCTTCGATTTTAAGGTTGTTATGGTCAGAATTGTTTAAGTGCCATTAGTCATTTATTCCGCCCCACTGCAATGTCTATTATTTGACACAGTTGAAAATATTCAAGACGTTCCTCTTTTAGTGTACCCATTAAATAAATATTTCAAAATGGGTCGCTTTCAAAGTTGCCACTAGCTAGCAACAAATAAACGGAAAGACCAATATCTCCACCGTTCTTCTTCACATACAGATCAACAAAAACGGAACTGTTGTACCTAGCACGAGACTCACGATAGGGATTTTTCAATTTAATAGACTAATTGAAAAGTTATAATTTGAAGAGTAATAGATTATACAAAATGTGCGCTTCTACCTCAAGTTAGAAGTGGTTGTCACAGTTTGCCGAATTAAAAAAATTAAAAAATAAACTAAAACATTAGTTTGCACTAAGCATGGTTAACAGAAAAATACAGAAGTATGAGTGACTTGGCTTTGGCATCCCGACGGCAACATGAAGATGAGAGATAAATTATCATCTATGATAAAATATGTACGTTTCAGAGTTACGTTTAGTATAAAATTTTATATATATACATATATATACGAATTAAATTAAAAATGCCAAGCAATGACGATGATTTCTACTATCATGTAATTACCAAAGGGAGATGATAAATGCCTTTACACATTTCATGCCGTTTAAATGAATGACTAAAAAGGGCAAAAAATCTCATTCTTTTTCGCACTGTGCCGTTCTCACCTACAGTTTGTCTGCACCTGAGTCATAAAACAAAACAAAAAGAAAACATTTTGAAAATCGTGTGAGTATTTTAAACGAACGTCACTGCGTGTCATTTTTAAGTGTATTTTATACACTCACACTCTTTCGTCCTCTTTTAAATGCTGTGATGATGATTTACGAACCACCATGAGGCAAGCTTATAAATTGTGGTTTGGTGCTTGAATTATTGGAAAGGTCTGCGGTGGAGTAGCATTGCCTTGATAAATGGAAAATGGAGGTGCGAAATTACTGCTCATGTACGCACGTGAATGTTTAATAATAAATTGCGGGAAAATGACTTAGAATTATACGAATTCCAACACGAGGGATAAACCTAATTTCAGAATAATAAACAATAGACAAATTAATTCTGTCCCGTTCTCGTGGAATAAGTAAACAGCCCCCATCTGTGTGATCATTATCAAGCATCGTACGAACAGAAGTAGCGAGTTGCGAATATCAGGTATCGGCAATACAAATACAAAAGCGCTATGTCACGTTTTGCCATAAAATCAACATAATAAACATTAACTAAAACAGTTGATTTTGTTTAAAATGTATGACCTCAAAGAAGTGTTTTGGTGCATAAATACATATGGATATTCGATAACTGTGTTGCAATTTAACACAGAAAATCGGAAGAAAAAGTAGGAAGAACAATTTAAAGCTACAATAGTGATATGAATTTCAAGGTTTATCGGGCCTTTTACGGAAGCCGACATTTATTTGCAAAGGTAGATACGACAATGCCAGGAGTGTTACTATGTGATATGTTGGCACGGAGTTAACCAAAAATGGCATTGTCGTAAAGATGTTTTTTATGATTACCTTCACAAAATTTGACAATGCTAGAGCATTTTTATCAACCGCTTGATAAAAATCATTTAAACTATGTGATTTTTAGCAAATGGATATATAGGAAAACAAAAACATTGAGCTTACTATTAAAACACTAGTATTGGCATTTTGGCATCTTTAAAGTCAATCTCCCTACATACATAAATATATGTTGCAACGTTGTAAAAGAACGAACTCGAATATCTGTCTACGATTTGCAATTATTAAAATCAAAACAGTAATAATTGTACGTGATGAAAAACTCAATACAAACGGGCGACAATATAAAATAACCCTTTTCAATAAATGATTACATCAACCCAATATTTCGTGGTAAAAATATCATTATCATTTAATTTTAATGATTCTTGATTAGGTAAAAGTAGCCAGTTAGATTCAAGGTTTAACTCGCAGAGTAGACTGCGGAATGAGCTGAATTTTTAAATATTCTCAAAACTGACAAAAAACAACAGTGGATGCGAATGATGCGATGCAGGCCAAAATGTTCAATTAAACACATTAGGAACATAAACTATTTCGAAAGAGACTAGCTTAAATCTCCATGCAGGACCATCATGGCAAAAACGTATAAATAAATTCTAAAAAACGTGTTACAATCTATGGCGGCGCGGCAACAGTTGCGGCAATTGATCCAGCAAAACTAACATACCATTCCAATTTTTGTCATAAATTGAACATTTATTACAAACAAGCAAGCGCGCGTTTGCATGTACTTATTAACAAAAAATTGCAGCTCTCTGCAAGTAAATAATATCCGTCTTCGTCTGTTCAGTATTTTGTGAGTAGGTAAGCAAGTGACGTTGCACGAACGCGTAAAATATGATTTGGCAGACGTTGTCCACGTACCATCATGGTACATCGTGTTGTCGTGCGGAGGTTATCAGCATCACCTCTTAAAACAAGTGTGAGGTTTTTAAAAAGCATAATGATGATTTTGAGGGTGGTACATAACAGTAATGTTGACAATTTTAATTATATGATTAGACGAATGATTATGCATCTTTGGCTTGTAAACGCATACTAATAGTTTAGCAAATATAGCCCAACAAATCATGAATACTAACCGCTCTCGTAAGAACCGACAAAAAAATAACAGATCATGTGCTTAAGCCGAAATTATTGGAGGAAAATGTACATTTTTATTACACCCTTATAGCAAATTACGTGTATATATATATTCAAGCATCTCCGCCGCATCTCACTTCACTTCAACGTCATCAAAGTCATCACGCACGGGTAAAGTGTTGTACTAGTTGCTGGTAGGTAAATAGACATACCTAGTAGAGGTACCCATGTAAAATAAATAAAAGACAAGGTACAGTCATGGTACCTACCTGTACGCTGATAAAATATACAACAGCACACAGACTTAGTAAATAGTTTCTTTTAAAAAATTCGAAGCAAGATCTCAATTCACACAGTGCGTTCACCCCCAATCCAACTTGTATACTTCTAGGATCATCATATCATAATATAAAGTGACGAAGACTCTCGTCGTCTTATATCATTATTATTATGAATTTCAAGGAAGATAACAGAATGTTGTAATAAACGACATTCTAAATAAAAAAAAGTATGTGCCGCTGCGCCACATCGCATTTTTGCGGGTAAAACATAAAGAACTGTCGTTCATTCTCGAAAATGTGTAAATAATGTACTTTGTCCTTGCGCATGTTACCAGAAAGTACAGTAACAAACACTATTTTTCGGTGCACATAAAATTCTCATCAGTATTCGACCGTGGTCGGGTTGGTAATTAATATTAGACAAAAAGAATGTAATGTAGCAACAATGAAACCACCATAAAACCTGCGAAATTCATTAGCATACAAATATGAATTAATAACCTGAAAGAATGCAATGAATAAAACTGCATCACATTATTAGTTCGTCATAATTTTTTTGGCATCTTCTGCAATTTTTTGTTGCAGAGTTTTCGTTTTGTCCCATTGAATTGGTTTTGTTATGTAGAATATATACCTAAATTTTTTGCTCTTCCTGTAATTTAATAATGATAAAAACCAGCTTTTCGTAAGAAGACGGTATGCACATCTTTGTACCTAATAATAAGGCATATATTTCTATGGTATATTACAGCCCTTGCCAGACACGAATTTTTTTAATACCCACACTATACTCAATAATGGGTCTGTTTAGGAATTGTCAACATAATTTTTGGTATTGTAACATCAGATACGACATGCAAAGAAACGAGCCTACCAAAACCAAATTAGCAAATTTTCCCGTGTTGAAAAATTCTAAAAGTAATTTAAACATAGTCAGGTATTTATTATCATTACACTTGGCAAATTGTTTGCTTTCAAAACTATATAGATAAAAAATAAATGATTCCTTCTGAGATCAAACAAAATGAAAATGAAATATATCAAAACCATAAACTTAAATTCCTACCTATGGCCATAGTTACGTCGATCTTTTTGGAAAGAGATCATTTTCAACTAAAAAATAACAGTTCGTTTTGCTGCGTTGGAAAAAACCAAAATACTTTTTTGCAGATTACATTATTATTACTACACACGTAAAAGAGGGAGAGAGAAGCTAAAATCGGAGGTAGGGACCCATACCCACCAGGGCATGAAATACTGTACATGTAACATACACTTTTACAGTAAGAAGTCACGTATGAGTACTTATAAACCTAATACCAGTAGGAAAGATTCACACGCAAAGAAATCAAGTACATAAAGTAAAATGAGTTGTGTCGGTATCTACCATCTACGATAAAACTGGTCTTCATCCTCAAATTTCCTTTCTTTGCTCAGAAACCGAAAGCAGTTATTTTGCTATTTTTTCGTAAAAGAAAGGAAGATGAAATGAATGGACCTACACGTTCTACAGTGCAGTGACCATTTGGTCAGAGAGATGCAAACAGATGCAAACAAATGCCACTAGCAGTGTTGAGTGTATCTACCATCAATAGGCTAGGAAGTAGAATCAAAGGCAAAAGGAGAGAGAAATGTGTTTTCAGTGGATGCATAGAATGAGACAGAAGTCACTGTAAAACAGGCAAAAGGGAAACGAAAAAAGTTAACAAACTTCTGCTATATATGACCTACGAACAATTCGAAAAAGGTTATAATCATCACGAAAAAGATGATACAAGCACAATGCCATGTTGCGTTACATTCTAGAATATAATATAGAGAAAGTTTAAGTCAAAGCTGAGCTTAAATTACCCGACACATAAACAGCGATGATATTTTTTCTATTATTAATAGCGTATCTAGTTATAAGAGTTACACTGTGTACTTCTTTTTCGGTATACACGGATCCTGTTCCTTTATTGTTCATCAGCTTACGTAGGTTTTCAAATAAGTGAAGGGAATCTTCTGGTTTTTTCAAGCTTTGTGGAGGTAAAATTATGTTTATGATATCTTAATTCTGACGTGATATTCTGCACGGCCAACTGTCCGGCCACGGTCTACTGACTAATCAAGTTGGAATATGTGCAATGAGTATTTTTATTGCTTCACATGGCAACTCTGGCAGAAAATTCTGTCGGCAAAAAAGGACAAGAAAGCAATAAACGTTATCCGCAGTTAATAAAAAAGGTGTTAAACTATATTAAGTACATATTATTTTCTGCACAGTGGCAACCTACACATCGTGCAATATTCGTAGGATGTCAGCCTTCAAAATGTCATCCATATAATATACGAGTTAAAAGTGTTCGTCCATAGAGTTTATCAAACTTACGATAAATGACTTATCAAATTGCTACACAGTTTAAATCTGTGCTTGTACGGTACTTTTTTACTGTCTTGCAAAGTCTCATTTTATTCCGAAAAAAGGTGATGCTTGATGCATGCGTCTGTATACATACATATAATGATCATGCATATTAGCAATTTGCAAAAAGTCTGCTTGAGGCTGAAATGCTCCGGCCAATTAGATCAACTGATTACAGACTTTCTTCAACTGACTGTTGTCATTAATTTAATTCGAAATTCACGTTCGTTCGACTCCGTTTTGTTGCACAGAAAAATATCAATTCAATTCAATACAACTATAGCTGCAAATAATTTCAACTTCAGCCATGCATTCCCTGTGTGTGTATACCTGATGTATGTAGTAGTCGTCAGTCTTCGGAGTAAATTAATATGTAAGCAATGCATTCGCATTACAGCTTCAGCTCTTAAAATCATAATAAAAAGCTAGAAAAACGGGAAGCGATAGATCAGGTGTATCTTCACCAGATATATAATCACACTCGAAAAAATACATCGACCGACTTCGACTTACGTATCTATGATTAGTATGATTACGATTACACACACAAGCAGACTTAGATGCGGACGGTAAACTGCTGAGTTGCAAGTCAAGATCGTAGCAACAACTAACAGAAGAGTGGGCATTGAACGCTTATGTAATCGCAAATTTTTCTGCTGTTCCATTGCATGGGTAAATAATAAAACCTACTACCTACACTACTTTGTACAACAATAATAAAATTCTACCTGTAATAATGCAACGTTGTTTTAGCCGCTTTCTTCTCTAATGATTGACGGTAACATCAGACATTTAACTATGACCAGCAGCAGATCAAAAGGTATACGAGAAGGTAATGCTCGAAAACTAATATACTATGCATCAAATATACGATACAGGAAAATTCTTTAAATGCCGTAATCATATTTTTTTACCAAATTCTTTGTTTCATGCATATGAAAACATAGAAATGCAACAATGCTTGCTTTCTGGTCATGGGAAGATAAAAACTTTTTTTACCTGAGAAAATCATACAGTAGCCATCAGTAAATTACCATATCGTATCACGGAGACCTGCACGCAAACAAATACGAACGTGCACCTTTTGAATAGTGGGATTTTTTGCAACCTAATAACAATGGTCATGTTTCTCATCGTTTGTTCTTGTAAACCAAGTAAATTGGCGTGGAATATTTTAAAGTTTTAAAAAATTGAAGGAAATTAATGATCATCGTTATCTATCCATCTATTTCGATCCCAGACGTATACAAGGAGTACAGAAAACACGTATGTTGCAGCCTGCACCTCTGGACTCTTGGATAAACGTTGATAGAAGAAAAATCCTTATTCGGAGAACAAGAATTTAATGAGTAGGTAAGTAAAATAATATTTAAGGCAACCTTTCCTCGCAGAGGTTTCTCCCGTACAGTGTACTTAGGAACAACGAGAAAAGAGTAGAAACTTGAAACCACTATGTGTTAGCACTAGCTGTGGTGTGTAGAAAGAAATGCATATCTGTGAAAGAAAAGATATAATATGTACTATTAACTCTACAGATCTACAAATACAAAAAAATACACACACCTACTTCTGCATACATATTTATTAATTCAAAACCACAAAAGACTTTCAAAGTTCTTGCCCGCTTTCTGTAAACTAAGTACACAGTAGCAAAAGTGTTCCCATCTATCAGCAACATCGTCCGTCATATCACGATCCTCAGGCATATCTAGCCTCATCGTTTGTCGGATGATAATTATAATTATTGTAAAATATGCTTGCAAATAAGAAATGCAGGAATATTAACATAAATCACGGGAACAAACTGACCATTGGCAGCTTCTTTTACAAAATCTATGTGTATTTATATGTTCAGGTCGCTTGCTACAAACATTGCAATCTCAAACATAGTGTGTTACGTTCATTGTGCATCAGAATTAAAATAATGTAATTGTAAAAATGTATTCAAAATGCACATCTTCTAGCACAATAGTCCAAACAAAATCTGTAATCGTTACGGTGACGACTGTATACAGAGAAATTTAGTAAAAGGGTGTGATCTTTCATTCCAACTACTGAACGGTATACCTACTTTTGTTACCATTCCTTTGTATTTTGTAAGGATATTATTACCATTTTGATGTCATTGTTGTTAACAGCCTCTGCAAGCAAATCTTTTAAAAACTATAGACGTACAAAAAGTCAAAATAGGTAGCTTCGTCGTCTAACTTGCAAATGATTGTTGTTATAAAATTCATATTCATATTGCAAGATGCGTATACGTGAATGCATATCTTCAATGGCACATATCACCTTGTCAGACTCCTTGTTGTCAGTCATCATGACCGTTGCTCAAGGTAGAAAAGTCACTCTCCTTCTTTTATGTTTTCGCATCTCTCTCTCTCTCTCTATTCGATACGAATTCACAGTAACAACAAGCATTCAACAAAAATCAAAAGTCAGATATATTATCTACAAGCAACACTTTTTCACGTGCCTATTCGTGAACAAAACCACAGTAACCTAAGAGTGCGTATTGTACGTACGTAATGAAATACCTTGGAATATGAGATTCAAGAGGAAATTACTATTTAAAAACCTGTACAAGAATACTAATTCAGTGGTTTCATATTTCTACACCATCACTACTTGGTCATTGATGCTCAATGATGCATTATGATATGATACACTAAACCCCAACCATCTCTAGGCAACTAGATCATGCAATTTTTGCTATTATTATTGTTAGTTTGCAATTAATTATTGAAATTATCATTTGTGCAAAATTCATTTTAACATGCGGTGAACATCTGCAAAAGGAAGAGAAAATGCGACAACATACATATAATATAAACGCAGTGACAAAGATTTTGGTAATCATGGTTCGAAACCCATGATTAGGGTGATGCTGGTGTGAGATCCAGCTCAACGTTGACCTAGTCACGAGAAATTATTTTGTAAATACTACAAACAACATTAGTATTTGTAATTCACATACCTCGGTAGTTATGTAGATGTAGTGTAATGTTATGTATGGCATCGGCATCACTATTTGAAACTAGGCCATTCTTAAAACACTTAAATTCACCAAACAATCTTTTGGCACTTCCGCCTCGAATTTACTCCGTTGCTTCTTTTAGTTTTAAACAATTGTTGTTACTCAATTATAAGAGCTCAAATAAAATAAAATCGTGCTTTTGGATAGATCGGTAATGTAGTAATAATAACAATTAATAAAAAATACTTGTCCTGCATCAAAGACTAAGATGTAGATTCGATGAGAAGTCGTTACTTTTTATCACACAAATTAAATATTTAATTCAACATCTACACGTACTACGTAAAGTAAGATTGAAACAACATGTAAATTTTATGGTAAAGTCTAAACACCACAATTAATGTATCACCGACAGTCACTGATGCCGTCGAGGCTCGAGGATGTTAAAATAAGATTTAAATTTAAAATGACAACATACATCTTTGTTAACGACGGAAGCGTTACACCCTCTTTTTTGCCATAAAACAGTGAATAATTAAAGGCCTCCAAAAGCTCATAAAAATAATAATGTGATTTAGCAATAAAATAAATCAAGCCATCAAGTTGTTACCAAAGAAGAGTGAGAAATATCATTGAATCTATATAACTCGTATATATGCAGACACAGACAAGATCGACTTCAAACACAACAGCACTGACGATGAGTTAATTAGAGGAAAGCTGCTTAAGTGTGTGTACTTTAATGATAATGATGACGGAGCGTCATTCACCATCTTCCATTTATAATATCCATTATACTTTAATTTTCGGTGGTTTCAAGCCATTATTAAGCAATAAACTGAAATTTAAACTCTCCATCTATGGCCATGTGAAAACTCCCACGTCCTGAAATTTCGTAGTATGGTGGTTGGTGTTAGTAAAGCATTCATTTATTTTTTTACACGAACGAACGCAATGGTATAAACTCTAAAAACCTTATTACCTGGTTTGTCTACTAGTTTACTACCCCTGTGGAATAACAAAACACCAGCACACCGTGACGGGGAAATTATAGATGCGTGTTACGGTAAAATCGGCTTGTCGTAAAGTCATCTCACTAAATGCGACCATCTGACACAATAAGGATTCTTTAAACTAGACTATCAATCAGCATCAGCACATATCTCGTCAAAGCCTCTCTTTTACGCACAAGCGTCATTCTCGCATAAAAATGTAAGTTGCAGAGGTACTTTTTGTATTTGCACCGGCTCGTTAAAATGCCGTGCTTCTACGATTACATACTTCTATGATGATCCCTTCCCTTCAGTCTGAGCGCGTCAGTGGCTTGTCCACCATCATATTGCAAAAAATCATGAATCGTCATAAACAGGCTTGTCTTCGATAGTACATGGATTTGACAAAGGACAATGGTGACAGTGACAAGGCGTGCACCATTCAACCGGCTATAGTTTTTTACTCGACACATAACGTAGAAAACTATCTTGGTTAATACCTACGTACACAAAATAAACATCGAGTCATGACATTTGTCATCAAAACAACTCATGTCAAAAAACTGAGAATCCTGTTTCTCGGTCTTCAATAAATCAATACCCCATTTCGCTTGGCGCTATGTGTCCTGAACATCTGCTATATAATTCACCAGATTCCCTGTGTAAATTTTCACTCAATGACAACCAGTGCAACCGAAAAAATACACATATGCACAGAAATAAAGAACGAACGAAACTGCAACAATGCGGTGGAGGTGGACTATAGTAACAACAGCGGAGTGACCACAGAACCGCACTGAAAACCATGATCGAACTATTCGGTAGCAAGTAGGTAAAACCTGACTCTCAGGCTAGATGCAAATTTGCAAAAACCACGAGATCACATGTACCTCGTTGCTGATTGCGATTGTGTTGTGAGTACCGATGATTGAAGAAAATTTTGTAAACAGGAGAATGGAGCACAAACATTAAATACGTTGTGGTTTTCAGGTAGAAGACATTATACACTATGAAAAGAATTTGTCATTTTTTATCTTAAATGTTTCTTCTATTTCAAAAATGCAATTATGAGAAGTTTACAGTCGACGATATGGGCACACGCATCTTTCACTATCATTGGTAATCTTGGCGACACTGCCGCTCTGTGATCACAAGATACTAAACTAGATTTTAGATCTCACTGATTTTAAGTTTAGATACGGGAATAAAATGCAAATCAACTGTTGGTTAGTATTTATGGCAACATACTTTGTTTAATCATACCTAATTGCTACTGAATCANCAAATCAACTGTTGGTTAGTATTTATGGCAACATACTTTGTTTAATCATACCTAATTGCTACTGAATCAAGAAACCCCTGTCATTTTTTTCGTTCTCAGTTTCAAACCCATGCTTCTGTACAAAATAGCTTAGCGTCACGGTCCCGTCACGTGTGTATCATGATTATTGGTCATTTTGAAATCAGCCACAGTATGAAACTCACATATCAAATTATACTAACTGTGGTTGCAATCATGTGTAAAGCGTAATGAGCGGGAAATGCAAATGGTTTTTTGTAAGTTTTTTCAGCTGTTTATTTTTCCAACAATTTCCATTGTTACAAAAGGTAGAAGAGAAAGTTTGTCTTTGAAGCAGCATCCATATTTTTATCTCCGTCTCGGTATGGCACTCCCAAAAAGATGAGAGATACCTGCATTTGATCAGATTTTTTGCAGAGCTTGGACTTTGTACCGTTCTCTGGTTTGACCAATTTTCTTACGGCAAAACGGCCACTACAATAATGCGGTTTCATATTTCGTGCACTGAAAAGTAACATAACTTAGTCAGCAGTAGTAGCCAACAATAAACCTTTTATAGGGTTGTGATCATGACGGAAGATACGATGAAGGGTTCATTTTTATTATTGTTGTTTAACAAGTACTCAATCACAAGAATTGATAATAGTATGAATATTGAGCATAATATGTTAGTATATGTAAAAGTGTGTGATTGATTATGTTGCTACCAGCTACAACATGGCCGCTGCGCAGAGCACAGCTACTGAGCCATAAAATATTTGAATCGAGTACAAAAACCGTTTCCACTTTCCACTTCCTCTCTAAAATTGTACTCGCAGCTCAGTACATATTAAAATAATAATAAATAAACGAACGAACATTGAACATGCAAGATGATGACAACTACCAAAATGGAGCTACATCAATGTACTGTATGTATAGTAATAGTAACGGTTTTACAAACTAGAGAACAGCTTTAAATCCATAAAAATCTTTGTTTTGTAAGGTTCGCCGAAAATCAAGAAGGAAACTTTAATGTAATTATTTTGCTGGTCTAACATATTGCATGTCGTCATTCATCATTATGATCTATGGTAATTCATGTTGAACATTAGATATTGGTTTCGAAAAAATACTAACCTGCAACATTTTTGCGTACAGATTACACCAATCTTAGCGTATGAATGATCCTTTACCGTTGAACATACTTTGCTTCCGGGGAACATACACAAGTAAAAATGCTTTTAAAAACACAACAATTCAATATTATTGAAAACTACAACCATGCACTGCTTGACTTGTTCTTACATACGAAAACGTCTTGCACTTTTGTTTTGAAACTGCAACACTATGTTTGCCAAGATAAGCTTTACGTGACAACCGATATTTACTGTTGACTGTTACGTTATACGGAAATAGGATAAAATAATTGATAAAAAATGAGTTGAAAATGTTTAAACTGCACAAACTCAACAAACTGCAGTGAGACTTTTTTGGCAACCAAACCAAAAAATATGGTGCACATACATTCTTCTAAATTAGGGCTGATCATAAACGACAGTTACAGCAGAGATGGAAATCTTTAGTGACAACAACCTCAAACTCCCTAAAGAACGATAATAAAACTGACAACTTAAAATTATCACAAACTGCTGATCGTATTAGTATTTTTTAGTATTGATACTATCATCTCACTCCCTAACTTATTCTAAAATGTCTGATGTTACCCAGTAAAAATCTATTGGTTTGCCACCAAATCTACTAAATAAATGAATTTGAAATATGAACTGGCTTGGAGCAAGATATGTCATCAAGACGACTACTAATAATCCAATAGACTACTCAGCGAAAATTTTATATCGAACTAAAGCGTCTGTAAATACGCATAAGTATTTTTTATTCAGAGTATCTCCTGACGGAAATATCGAACCAGTGTAACTCCCAACTCGCGAGTAAACAGCACGAAATGATGCGATTGACCTTCGATTTTCTTCTACATCTGCCTCTTCACGTGATAATAAAATATTTTTGAGTATGAAATGATTCCAAATATGCAATTTATTTGTTAAAAAATATTTTTCATCATTTACATTCTAGAGTCTGCTGATGTTTACTAATGTAACTTTAGTTGGGCGTTACAAATCGCCAACACGAGCTCAACTTAATATTGATCTAACAAATAGCAGTATGAATTAAATTAACAGAATTCAATGTTTTAGCATAATCTCGTCTTTAATGGAACAGATTTAGCATTACGCTATCCATGCACCTACATGAAGTCTTTTGGTTGCTAGAGTAAATACTCTGTCTTGACTTGCAATTTACTTACATGAATACAGAAAACAAAAGGCTAAAAGCTCACAAACAATGTTGCCACATCGAGAATGTATTTAGTTTCTTTAAACTACGTAAAATACAATCCATGTTTAATACAAACTTAAAGTACGTGCCGTATTTTGACCATCCCAGACTTGCAATCTTTATAGTATATCATCCAGTCACATAGGCCGTTGTGTAGGTATACGGATAAAACACAATTAGCTTGTTAACCAATCTCACGATTCCCAGAGAATACATTTACAGTGCAATACAGTAGATATAATTGGCGTGGTGCTCTAGCGACGTAAACCAAACAACAACGCTAATTTGGCATCGAACAAAAATAACAAAATCCTCTCCATTCCTGACTGCATACATTAACTGTCGATATTTAACGCAGTGACTCCATGAATTACTCAACAACTCGACACCCAGCACAAGAATGTTTGTGTACTTGACTAGATCCAACTTAGTTGTATATACATTACCTCTTTATTTGCCAATACGCACATGAGCCATCGCCATTCAACTCTTGCATATATTTATTATTTTCGACATTATACTTGCTTACGCTTTGAGCACATGTTCTTTATAAATTAGGTGCGCTTGCACAGGATTGTCGAGGCTTTGTTGTTGGAGTGATTGCTCACACAAGTGGTAGCTTGGCTGTGCTTTTAATGAACCAAGGCAGCGTAATGAGAAGAAGTTATATTTGGGATGATTTCGCAGCCTCATTCGTTGTCAGTATTTCAGTGATACAAAATGACTCATCATATAAATAACTTCATTAACTCTGACAGTTAATAGCAAGTTCTGCTAACACACATACACATAGCATTCATGCATGTGCCGTACACTGTCTACTTGTGCGGATTTTTAAGGGTACCGCCGATACATTCAGGTAACATGTAAAAATATAATTGTGATAGTTGGGCTTTATTGTTGCAACAAGTGACTGGCTAAATCTTTACATTTCCATTGCTGTGTACCGTCAAATCAAATATTTCTCTCCGAGGGTACGATTGCATGAAAATAAAAGAACTAACAATTAGAGTGGCGTGCGTGTGGTTGAACGAGTGGGGTGGTGGTTACATAGTTGATGCTTCTGTTCCTCATGTTCCTGTTATGAATGATGATGATCGTCTTTGACTGAGTTTTCCACCCACCGTTACGATAAATAACATTAGGCATGTTTACCGTGGCAACAAAAGCAATATGACGTTTACCTGACGACTCTGTGCCATTCAGGTGCATAAACATTTATTATTATTACTACAGTAGATTGTGTATCTGACACGGACCGTATCTTATTAACATAGTTATAATATGAGGATGCGTACGGTATAATTGCCGTTTTTAAAAATACATTCCGTTCAAGTCATTACAATGACAAAGCTTGACTAAATTAGTGAACAAATGGGAAAGATCGCCCTCTTTTGCAAAACGAACAACGAGCACTGGTAACAAATAATCTGTTTCTCTTTCTACCATACACATTGCCATTTTGTTCACCTATTTACGTTTTATGCAAGTATAAATACATTTAGCAACATATACTGTCATAGATGCAGTCGCGAGTAGCGACACGCCGCGTCTGCTTGTCAAGTACTAACATAAAGAGCAATAGATCACGTAACTCTTTTACAGTAAAAGCAATAATGTGTTGTGCATTCATTCACACATTCTGCCGAACCGTGAAAACAAAAAATGATTACAGTACGTTCTTTGTCGTATATACCACTTTTAACATGTCATTTTTAATGGAACCTAAATGAACTAATAATAATGACAACTGCCGGCCGATTGTCATGAAATACTTAAAATGTATGAAACCATAAAATGTGTCTAAACACCGAGTTTTCGTTTCTAGAAAAACATAGGTTTTTAGTTGTAAGCTCGAGGGCGAAGTGTATCTGTTCTTGCAGGTGTGACTGCTGCGTGTGAATACATTTTTGTAATTTTGTTACCTACTGCTTATAAAGGATTGCAATTGAATTGGCAAAGGCCACAAAATTATTTCAGCTTACATACATCCACATGTCAAATGGAACTGGCCACGCCGCAGACAAACAGATGCGCAAGTAGTATATCATATTATATGATAAGATGAGGCCACATCACTTCGACATTCTTTTCACTTTTCAAGTTGAAATACAGGAAAACTAGTTGAGAAGGCGATGACTCGCATTTACGATAGCATTTCTGCAATCTCCAATCTCGATTAGTAACAAAACGTTGACATATGACTAGATTTTTCAAATTAATAGCAACGTTTACTACTGTTGTGTACTATAATACTGCCACCGCCACATGAAATTGAACAGGAACCAGTTTAATACTGGACTACATTACACGAAACCAACAACACGAAACGTACGTATGTTCTCTGACGACCCATCCCTTTTGGTGTGTAAACGGATAACGCTTATATTGCAGAGTAACGTAATATAATGAAAATAAAATAATGCTCACCATACAAATTATAATTCAGTGTTTTATATTTTGACTTTTGAAAGTGTATTTGCCTACATTTCAATTGATGGCTTTTTACTACTCGTAACTGGATTTGTATTACAATTTCCCCAGAGTATGATGTCAATCAAACACTGCTTGCCTAAAAAAATATACATTTATGCCTTATGGCTTCTTGTCAAATCTTGTATCTTTTATATAGATTGGACATCAGCAAAAAACCAGAACAAACTTGTCGTTTGTCACTGATTAAAATGATCAGGCATTCAAGGATTCTCAACAATTTTTCTTTAAGTTATTCTTTGGGGGAGGCGGGGGGATGTCACAATTTTTTTTCAAATGTCAACCATAGCTGAAACTTAGCATACATATACATAATGAATAGTTATGACGTTTTGTAAAGTTTGACCTAATATGGTTGACCCCATTGACCCCAACGGGGTATCAAACCCTGAAAATTGTTTCACCTATAATTCCTAAACGGTAAGTTCGTTTGATATGGGGTTTTCACTAATCAACTACCACTGACAAGGGTTATAATATAACATATGTCAGCATGACATATCAGTGACACCTCCTTGGGGTGAAACATGCGGCCCCCTTTCATTTTTTGACGTGGATGGGGGTTTCGTGCGAGGTTGATGGGAGTTTGGTGGGGGGTGTGTATTTTGTGGAGAGAAATGAATTTTGAAATTATGTTTTTTGGCAATCGATAGAGTCGGTTAATAGCTCAGATTAGTCCAAAGATGGGCGTTTGGGGTCAATGAAGTAGCTTTAAAGTTTTGCTTGATGAACGTTAGGATGCGTTAGCAGAGTATGCTGCGTTCAGTTTTCTCGTGCTTTATATATCACGTCGTCGGTATGGTGCCGCTCTCTCCAATAAGCTGGCACATGTTATATTAAAATAAATATAAATAAAATAAATATTTATAAAGAAAATGTTGACTTGTCAGCATGACAAGGTTTGCATTGTCAACAAAGACAAATGCGTCTCGACACAATATTTAAAACTTACTAGAGCAATGGCAGTTAAAATAGAAAACAAACACCATCGATCGCAATTGATACTGGCTGTTCGGCATACTCATGGTAAATCGACGCTACCATTCTTCCACTACGTATTGTATTTGCAATGATAAGCTTGTAAAATAATTATTACAGCGCGCTTGAACATGGCTATTTTTTTTAAAAAAAAAGAAGAAAAAAGAAACGGCTACATTTGCTCAGGAAAATTTCTTTTTAATGACGATTTTCAATTCAAAAAAATTTGTTTACGACTGCAAACATGAGGTTGGATGAATTGACTTAGGTACTTTGTAAACAAAACTCTTTTAAAAATGTACATGACATGAAATTAATATTGTTTTTATTTATTTTTGCATTTTAGTACATATAGTATCTAGTTTTGTTTCTACCAGTTGACAGTACAATACGATAATGCTGGCTGATATCTAGTTAGTTGGTTTTTCATAATCAGATAAAGTCGCAGTTCGCCATATAGCTTAACAGTTTGATCATTACAACAAAGATGGCAAATAGGTATTTCTTGCGATGTTAATGTTATTGTTTTTACGAAATCCCATACTTTAAGCACGTACCAAAACAATGTGAAACATTATAAAGAAGCTGTCATTTTATAATTCAATGATGGAACGTTTACAATATCTAAATGGTCTTTTTTGTTTTTAAGAGCGCATTTCAAAATTTATTTGCGCCGTGATCAGCTCCGCTGGTGATTATTATTATAAATTACACAAAACTTATTATTATTATTATTTATGTTGCTGTTAGTCATCTTTTATTCTTGTAATTGTTAAGATTAAATGAGAACCTTTCTTATCCAACAATTTTTTGTCGCTGTCATAACCGCATTGCAATTTGTAATTATTGTATTACAAGTCTAGTGTTGTGACTAGTGCATTTCTAGAATAAAGCCATGAGAAAAATAAG
Organism: Callyntrura guangdongensis; assembly: GCA_027744295.1. Classification (NCBI taxonomy): domain Eukaryota; kingdom Metazoa; phylum Arthropoda; class Collembola; order Entomobryomorpha; family Paronellidae; genus Callyntrura; species Callyntrura guangdongensis. The sequence continues at coordinate 23,771 of JAHZNB010003691.1, forward strand.
CACATAGTTTAGTATTAGATTTATAACGTGTGATTTATGATGTTGAAGTTAATATAATAGCAGCCATATCGGCTTGTTAAGATGTTTACCAGTATAATATACTGTATATTCATAAAACAATTATAATAATATATCTGTCGTTTATTGTTCACCATGTCAAGCATGCGTATATAACTTGTCATCGTTGCGTATACTTTGGATAAGGAAATGTTTGGACAAAATGTCAAATGTGGTAGGCCATTGTTGTACAGCAGTAGATTAAAGTTTGTAGGTATCATGTTAGTTTATTACATCATTTTACTTAAATGAAAAACGCACATTAACTCTATTCATTTATATAATTTTACAGTTCATTTCAAGTGTGCTCATACAACGTGGTGGGTATAAACGTAACAAGGTATAGGGATTTATCGTAATTATAATAAACTATTAATACCCGTTAAATGCAATAGCATTTATTTTCTAGAAAAACGCCATTCTCGCATAATCACACAAATCTGTGGAAACGTACGTACAAACACTGTGGAAGGTATAAAAGTTAGGGAGTTATTTTTATTGATGACACGGCATGGGTGGAATAAGCAATGGCAATAATTTATTTTGACAAGAGTTATTAAATTGAAGTTAAGTTGTCGTCAGTCAGTATGGTTTTCAGAATCACACTACTTTGTGAATGATCAATATAACTTCCCACTGCTGTTTTTCATGTGCATTGCGTTATTCTCATTCATCTATCACTGATTCTCAGTTCATTGTAGAAAAAATTTAACACAACACACACACACCCACCGGAGCAAAAAAAGTTAATTATCTGGTGAACAGTTAATACAGGGGTTAGGTCCTATTCTTGCAAAGTTGAAAGAATTCACAGAAGGCGTGGAACACAATTAGAAAAAGAACCAAAGTTAGATTTGTCGGCTCAAAACAGTCGGATTATCGAATCATGTATTTTGTTAATCAGTATGTAAAACTACATAAATAAACCAATTTTCACCTAAATCTGAGCATATAAATAATTATAGTTTTTCATTCAATATTACAGCAGTTTACAAATTCTGGTAAAAACCTGCACTTAGAACATTTATGGCTTTGCAACTGGCTTACAAATGTCAACTGTGCCTATTGAACAGCCCCGATCTCTTAATTGCTGTCTTTATACACTTGACAATTAAGTACAATATTTCGTTTCCCCGGCCATATTCCACTCTAATTCCAACGGAACTTTTTCTTATTCGCGGGGTCGGTTATTATGTCTCAGCATTATCACTTTTGTGGAATGAAGGAATCGAGATAATTAACTTTTAATTACTTAATATGGCAATTAACTGTAAAATTAACTTTTTCAATTTTTTTTAAATGTATGCGCTACTTGAGTACATTGCTTTTTAAAATACAACTTATACTTAATTGGTTGCATTGTTCTACAGAATGCTAATTATGCGAAAACAATTAACTTTCAAACAGGGATAGCTTGTGTCCGTTAAGGTCAGTTCAAGAGAAAAATGTTGAAGTCAATCTCTGCATCCTGCGTTCGATTTCGTAGTACTTATCGATATGAGTAAAAATTAAATATGGCTTCCTACATTACGGGTGACAATTCTGAGTTACATCTCAGTTACATCTGTTATTTGGCATATTCATTATGTAGATAATTTGTTTTGCTTTGTATTGACGACGAGATATAGCACAAGAAGCGCGCTAGGCTTTACTGAATACCGAATCCCTTTATAATACTGTTTTACAAAGAAACCAATACGTAAAGGAAAGGAGGACTCGTTAATATAATGTGGAACGGGAACTCTACTAATCCTTTTGCGAACGTGGCTTGTTTGTAGGAATTTTTAAAGCCACAGCAACTTTTCTGTATAAAAATATATAGCGTCACCAAACGAATATATTCATTGGTAATTACGTCCACGGCTGTGTGTATGGTCATTTTTACATTTCAACACAGATTATCTGAACAAGTGACGTGTTCAATATGGCGATTTGCGAGAATAACGTAAATACGAAACCAAAGAAACAGGATCATTACATCGCAGCTAATAAACGAGATGAGTGTAACTCAGATATGTAAGTTCCTTAGCGTCGTCGATACTGTACAAGTGAACATGCAAGCGTAAATGCATGTGACCTGGTGACCACCATATATCCGGTCAGAAGTGACA